>APFE030755595.1:62192-93821 GCA_000404065.3 Pinus taeda
AACCCCAATCACATATGTTGATAAAACAGGGACTCTTAAACCTGTAAAAGTTTTGTTTGAAACCCTAAAGGATAAAGGTGAACTGATTACATAATTTCCCAAAAGTTCTCCCTCAAAAACTACTCAGAACTGGTCAAAACTAGACCATACAGACTGCTCCATGTTGAGGGTGTGATTCATATCACCTGTTACACAGAAGGGATGCAATGCATACTAAATATTCCTTCCATAGGGTGCGATGAGTGAGAGCAGATAAATGGCAGGGGCAGTTTGCTAAGTGGAAATTTAGAGAATCTTATAGAAACTGCTCATATGACACTTGCCTCTCTCAATTAGCCTACAGATGAGTAAGAGATCATGAAATATCCAAGTGGAACCAAGAGCTATCATTGAAATGACACTAATCAAAAACCCAGAACTTGACTCACCTCTCTGCAAATATCTATAAATGGATCCCTCATGCTAGAGATCCAAAGGCTAGAATTTTGTAATTTGTATGGAAGTGATGTTGGTTTCTCTTTGAGACATTGTATTGTTGGGTGATCTTGCTTTTCATGAGGTGAAGAGGACTTTCAACTCGGAGGATGATGCTCGATCAGACAGCTGGGTTGTAATCCTCTCTTCTACTTCTATTATCAATATTGTTTGAGTTTTCCTCCATATACTTATGCACTTGTAAATCTTGTATTTTTGAATGCAATGGTATGGTTAATGTACATATGATTCTACATTGTTTATGATATTGTAGATATCTATGCTTTGATGGTATTTTGTTTCTTTGCCTCTACCGGTGTTCTTTGAAGTGGGACAAATGAGAAAGGAGTGGAGAAGCTCTATCAAAGGAGAGAGGAAACAAAAAAGGAGCCAAGCAAAAGACTAAGGTTGGTACTCTCTTCTTCTCTCTTATCTATCATCCATAAAGGAAAACACAAGTTGCATTGAATTGTTTGTTTCTAAGATAGCTACCCGTCTTAGTGGGACTAGGAGATCAAATAGCGACACTAGTTTTCTCAGAAACAAAATGGAAACTCTGCTAGGGAGCAAATAGTTTGTTTGTTTGTTTCTATTTGTTTTCTTTATAAACTACAGATGGAACCTAAAGTTAAGCCAGCTAGCCTTCAAAATAAATTTTCTATGCAAGTGCAAAGTAGATCAACGCTACTTCAGTCAATCTCCAGGTTTGTTTATGAACTGAACATTTAACTTGCAAACATCCTAAGTGCCATGGTGGTAGCTCAATAACCTCATAAGATCATACCCCTATACTTTGTGTTTATTGTCTATCATAGCTTGACTGAAATAGTTGAACTTAGCTGCAAATTTTGAGCAAAAACCAAGCTCAGTTTCATTCTCTGGACCATCCCACTCTCTCATTGATAGTGTGGATGCATCACACCTCCCATGTGTTGCAGGGGTAATACATCCCTATTTACCTTAATGACAGGTGCGATGATTGAATGAGAATGTTTCCCTCTCTGGAAATTGGTTTTTTCTTCATTGTTTTCAACTCTATTCAGTAGTTTTGCTACTTTTGATCAGCATATCATTGTTGAATCCTTCTTCCTTTACATTATTCAGCCTCCATTGTTAAGGAATTGTGAATGTTTTTTATGTATTTTTTATCATTTATAGTCCTCCTTTGTCAAGAGTAGCTTAATTAAATTGTCGTCTTTTGATTCAAAAGTGTCGTAACTCTCATTTTGAGTCAAGAATAAGAGTGTCATAACATCTTCCTCATCTAGATAGTTTATTGTAATTCCTTCATTGCATTTGATTTTAATTGTCAATATTTGAAGTGTCGAAAGCAATTTTCCATTCGAAATTGAAAGTGTCTTCTTAGTCTTCCTTCCGTTTTGAAAAAGAAATTGCTGAAGTGTCGCTTTGAAGAAAAGTAGTTCAGATATGTACTTAGTTTTCTTTTTGGCATTCTCAAATAAAGGAAACGGGAAAACCAAATACATGCATGTGCATTTACATTTAGACTGCTTGTGGAAATTGATTTAGGAAAAATGCATTTAGTGTGTGCTCTCTAGTCTCTGTTGAAAGAATCATACTCTTGTTTCATTAGTAGCTAGGATTTTCATTGCTAAAAGAAAAAAAATGACTATTTATCATTTTAGATTGCATATTTAGGAATTTTACATCTACATCACACAATGAACCTTGAAAGGCAAACTTATTAAAAAAATCAACTATAAAATAAACCTCAATGAGCATAAAAATTCTTTAGAACGTGACGCACAACATCTAGAATTCTAGGCTAGAGACTCATTTTGGCGTTGTAAAGCCTGGTAACTATTGCTTTCATCGAAGGTTGGGTGATTCCTCCTCTTTGATACAACAAGTGCCAATACAGACTTGTACTCCCCATACCGTCAAGTATATATTGGGAGACCACAATAGGCTAATATCCTTTATCCTTAGGAAGCTATGTCTGCTACCCTATCGATCACAATACACTAAACATAGCATTCGAGAAGATTGACTGCCATACGTAAATTCCTTGGTAATTTCCCTTTAATTTACACCAAGGTGTATATTGCATTTTTGCGATTAGTTTGGTAATCCCTTTGTCTATATTTCCAAGGTAGTCACTTTCGTTTCTTTTCGTCTCCTTAAATGAAAAGGTCCATCTCAGCACTTGTCACTTCACTCTCATAAAAAATCGAACGTTAATAGAGTCACCTTTAGCTTTTTCTTGACTCTTAAAAATTGAAAAAGCAAGTTGTGTCAAAGCGTCATAAAATTTATTTAATTCGGAATAACATCCCTATTCCCTCATTGATCTTAGGTTGAGGTAATGGAGTCCACCAATCAAGGATTTCCCTTTGGGGGGAATCCTAGTCCTTTCTCTTCTTGGGGTGATATTGGTGCTCCATACATGGCTACATTGTACCTTCCAGGAATCACAATTGGCCTTCCGGTATGGCTATTATCGACCTTTGTCGTTCAAAACACTGTAATTCCTCAGCAATTGAATCAGCAACCAGATGATGTTTGAGTTTCTCCCTCACCTTCTACTTCGTTTGTTTCTCCTTCTCCTTCTTCCTCTTCGCTTGGTGAAGCTAGTGATACTAAAAACCAAGTAACTGAGAAGAAGAAGAAAGGGAAGGAGAAGAAGAAGAAGAAGTTGGTCCAGCAAGGGGGAAACCATGAGTCGTCCGGTGAAAATCCACACACCACATGTTCTAAACCCAAAACTCCATGCATAATGTGTAAAGGAAACCAATATCATCAAGATTGTCCTTACATCCCATGAATCTTGAGAGACTGGTCTCCCTTCTTGCACCATCTGGTGTCATCAACCTTTATCGATCATGTTGAGAATACACCATCATCTAGTGAAAATGAAGTCAATGGACAAAAAGGAAAATCTAAATTTCCTTGTAGATTGTGTGAAGCTGACCATGCCCTCCACCATTGTCCTTTTCTAGATGAAGCTAAAAGAGTCTTGGATTACCATCTTGCTTCACCACAACGACTTTCGCCTGGATATAAGAAACTATTCTCAAGTCCATCGCTAGTTGAAAATCTCACAGACATACCTCTGTTGTCGATCGAAATGCATATCATTAAAGGTAAGCCCTTTGAGTCCACACCAGACCAAAGTCAACAAATCGAGACAACAATCAACCCAGTCTTGTCTTTAGAAGGTCCACCTTCAGATGATACAATCTCCAAAGAGAATAAGAACAACATCGTTCAAATTATTTTTGTTAACATAGAGTCTCATGAACATGGGGGCAATCTACCCATTCCTTTACCATAAGAAGGAAGTTCCCCATTTCAAGAGACTCATCCAGTCATTTATTTGGTCCCTCCTCCAAGCAATCTAGTCATTTCCTTTGATTGGAATCTACTAGCGGGACCCTATCTTCCATCTAATATATCGTTCAGAATCATAGTACAAGTTTACAGAATGATCATAGCTTGCACTATCATAGATGAAGGGGCTTCCGTGAGTATCCTTTCCTCAACTACTTGTAAAGGACTTGGTTCGCCATCGCTTCTGCCTGAGAATCAAAATTTGTTAGGCTTCAATAAAGGACCTAGTCGACCATTAGGAATCCTTCCAAATGTGCCAATAACTTTGAGAAGGAAAAGCATTCACTTGAACATAATGATAGTCCAAGGGCCACTAGATTACAATCTACTCCTTGGGTGTGACTAAATTTATAGCATCGGAGCTATTGTTTCGTCACTCTTCCGGGTGATGTGTTTCCCATATGAAGACAGATTGGTACAGCTTGTTGACCAGCTTTCATTTTCCAATTCAAACACACCTTCGATTAAAATGCCATCCCTAAATGGTCTCTTTGCAGAAGGAGTGTCTCTTCAACCTCCATTTCATCCATGTAATTACCGCGAGTGATTCGGTGAATGTAGCAAATCTTAGGGGGCATGCACCCTAGTCTGCTTCGGCAGGCGAACCCAGATGAAAATATACATTTCCTCGTAGTTTATATGATTGGACTAAAATGTCATTTCCATGTAGGATATGGAATCATTCTGAAACAGGATCTCCTCGTCGTAGGTTATATGATTGATCTAAAACACCATTTCTGTGTAGGATATGGGATCAGTCTGAAATAGGATCTCCTCAAAGGTTATGTTATTGGAAGTGCCAACCCATACCATTCACCATTGTCCATTTCGATGGACAAAGCTAAGGAAGCGTTTTATCTGTTCCGTAGATGAAACAATCTTGCTTAAATGCAAGGACTTCCATATGGTGACTTGGAAACTCTACTTTTCTTTATACTTGGGGGCATGCAAACCTTTTTTACGCAAGTGAAAAGCGGCCAACGTAACTCTAACCCTGTAGTATTTTACTAACTTCAAATGCTTAGGTTAGGTGATTGATCTGATCACCCATTTGCCTTTGTCAAAAGCCCCCACAAAGCAAAGGAAATGTTTTTTTCTAAACTATCCTACCCAACCTCAGCAGTTCACTAACTCTTAGTTTTGTAGTTGGTCATTTCTAGCCTACATACAAAAGGCAATCAGAAAAGTTTTGCATGGGGAAAGCTCACTAAAAAATGAGCATACCAAATAAGCGACATATTTACAAGACGATTGGAATGAGCAATGTTTCTGCAAAGTTCAAGATCATTAAAAAATAAACCTAGAAACGAGAAATGTTACCGTAGGGTTCAAGGTCATTAAAAAATAAACTCGCCACTGATCATAGTTTATAAAATATTCAATCTCATTAAAAAATGAATCCACCTTTCGTAAATAACCTTTGTGATCACATTTCTATCAGCCTCTTGAGCCTTGGTCGTGTTCTTACTGTCACCTCCACTCTTTTAGCCAATCAGACACCTCCACTTAATTGTTTACCCTTTTGAGGAACAACTGCGGTAAGTGATTCTATTAGCCACCCTCATTACACTGTCGTGTTTGAGAAGTTCCAAACTTACCTGTGACCAGTTGCTACCTAGATACATCACTCATTCCTCAAAAGCGAGTCTCTTTTAAGATATTTCGAGACTTGTAAAATATGAAAAGATAGTCAAGCTACTAGCCTTTCCAGCTCGTTAAAGTAAAGAGAAGCACCATGCCTCCCTTATATTTTAATCTTTTTGGACCTGAGGGATCATTACACAAAACGATTGAGAACCTGTCTTGTTCGGCTCACTAAAACTATCGAAAAATCATCCCTTTCGTATTATTTTATACTTTTTAGAACTTAAGGGATTATACCATGAAAAAGGATTACTGGATTTTCCTTTTTGTCTCTTTTCAAACTCTCTAAACATGAAAAGGACCAAGTTTTCTTTGTTGTTAAACTCGTTAAAACAATAGCGACAAACTTGTCTACCTAGACAAGAGTGAGTTTCATTGTCACTAGACTCGCTAAAATAGAGCAACCAGTTTGCCCGAAGGGAAAATTATAGAACAATCATATGTTATCCTCCTTAAGCTTGACAAAAATACAGAGGTACTGGTCAACAATAACTGGGGGAAAAGGGAAGAAAACTTGAAGAAATTCATTGGTAGCAAGTCGCTCTTGAACATGACACTTTCAATCCATCACCATGATGAGTCGGGTTAGCTTATTCTGTTGACTATCACCATTGGTCCTTCATACCATCCATGGGGTTAATGCTACCGATCCATCACAGTGTCACCAATATGTTCAAGAGAATTCACTCAGAGAATTCACCAACCCAGCTAATGCCTCATCCATTGCAATACCTTCACTCTCCATTTTCATGATTGCCACCCATGAACCTTGTATCATCAGATCGTTTTCACCTCCATAAAATCATTTGCTTCATTTCATGTCGTAGATGTGGGATTCATTAAGGCCCTCCTATGATGGTTCACTTCTTGTCGACATCAGCTCATTATCCAGGAAGTTGACTTAAGAACAACCCTTTCAGTACTTTGAAGCTTGCGTGCCTTAATGGCAAGTTTCTCACTTTCAGTGACAAATTCACATCAACGGCCTTCGACCAAAATATTTTGTGTGGTGTTCGACATCAGATCCTATATTCACACCACATGAATTGTACTATAGTACCTTTAGGGTCATTATCATTATCGGGGATTCCTCTCGCGCCTGTTAACAGCTTACATCATTGACTAGTAATTAAGCGATGTCTTTCAATGTTCGACTTCAGAACATCTTTTCACATGGATCAATTTGTACATCGAGCTAAGATTGAATGAGTTTTGAAGACCTTGGATCTAGTTTCATCCATATGGGCTATGATATATTCAGGAAAATAAAGACATCAAATGTACACGATAACTACACAGATGATCATCCAAGCTAAAGGATGATGGCTCAACCACCAGTCTGCAACAACGAATGATTATATGTCCTATATACATGAAGATAAATTTATAAAGCTGAGCATGAGAATGCCCTCCTCAACTAGATCATGAAAATAAAATGAAAATAATGTATTGTATTGTATTTTATACAGGTCACCTTCTAGTTAGAAAAACCTCGGATCCTCATGATAAAGCATTTCACCCGTCATCACAAGATTTACGACCTCATGCTTTAGGGGGAAACTTTTATATACATATTTGGGAACTGCAACCTCAATCACATATGCTGATAAACCAAGGGCCCTTCAACCCCTAAAAACATTGTTTCAAACCCTGAAGGATCAAGGTCAACTGATTACATCATTTCTTAGAAGTTCTCCCTGAAAAACTACTCAGAAGTGGTCAAAACTAGACCATACAGATTGCTCCATGCTGAGGGTGTGATGCATCTCACGTGTTACACAGAAGGGGTGCAATGCATACTGTAAAGTCCTTCTGTAGGGTGCAATGAGCGAGATCAGACAAATGGCAGAGCCAATTTGCTAAGTGGAAACTCAAAGAATCTTCTAGAAACTGCTCATATGACACTTGCCTCTCTGAATTCGCCTAGGGATGAGTAAGAGATCATGAAATATCCAAGTGGAACCAAGAACTATCTGTGAAATGACACTAATCAAAAACCCAGAGGCTGAGTCACCTCTCTGCAAATACCTTTAAATGGATCCCTCATTCTAGAGATCAGGAGGCTGGGATTTTGTAATTTGTAAGGAAGTGTTGTTGGTTTCTCTTTGAGACATTGTATTTTTGGGTGATCTTGCTTTTCATGAGGTGAAGAGAGATTTCAAATTGGGAGGGTGATGTTGGATCAGATAGCTGGGTTGTAATCCTCTCTTCTACTTTTACTATCAATAAAGTTGTTTAAGTTTTCCTCCATATACTTGTGCACTTGTAAATCTTGTATTTGTGAATGCAATTGTATGGTTAATGTACATATTATTCTACATTATTTATGGTATTATAAATCTCTATGCTTTGATGGTATTTTCCTACTTTGCCTCTACAGGTGTTCTTTGAAGTGGGACAAGTGAGAAAGGAGTGGTGAAGCTCTGTCAAAGAGGAGAGGAAACAAGCAAGGAGCCAAGAAAAAGATTGAGGTTGGTGCTCTCTACTTCTCTCTTATCTATCATCCATAAAGGAAAATACAAGTTGCCTTGAATTGTTTATTTCTAAGATAGCTACCCGTCTTAGTGGGACTAGCAAATCAAATAGCGACACTAGTTTTCTCGGAAACAAAATGGCGACTCTGCTAGGGAGTGAATATTTTGTTTGTTTGTTTCTATTTGTTTGCTTTATAAACTACAGACAGAGCCTGAAGTTAGCTAGCTGGCCTTTGAACAACATTTTCTATGCAAGTTCAAAGTAGATCAACGCTGCTTCAGTCAATCTCCGGGTTTGTTTATGAACTAAACATCTAACTTGCAAACATCCTAAGTGCCATGGTGGTATCTCAATAACCTCATAAGATCATACCCCTATATTTTGTGTTTACTGTCTATCATATCTTGACTGAAATAGTTGAACTTAGCTACAAAATTTTGAGCAAAAACCAAGCTCAGTTTCATTCTCTGGACCATTGCATTGTCTCTCATTGGTAGTCTGGATGCATCACACCTCCCATGTGTTGCAGGTGAGATGCATCCCTATTTCCCTTAAGGACAGGTGCGATGATTGAATGAGATTGTTTCCCTCTCTAGAAATTGGTTTTTTCTTCATTGTTTTCAGCTCTATTCAGTAGTTTTGTTGCTTTTGATTAGTATATCATTGTTGAAGCCTTCTTCCTTTACATTATTCAGCCTCCATTGACAAGGAATTGTGAATGTTTTTTATTTATTTGTTGTCATTTACAATCCTCCTTTGTCAATAGTAGCTTAATTGAACTGTCATCTTTTGATTCAAAAGTGTTGCAATTGTCGTTTTGAGTCAAGAAGAAGAGTGTCATAAATTCTTCCTATTCTAGGTAGTCGATTGTACTCTTTTCATTGTATTTGATTTGAATTATCAATATTTGAAGTGTTGAAAGAAGTTTTCCATTCGAAATTGAAAGTGTCATCTTAGTCTTCCTTTTGTTTTGAAAAAGAAATTGTTGAAGTGTCGCTTTGAATAAAAGTAGCTCAGATCTGTACTTATTTTTCTTTTTGGCATTCCCACATTAAGGAAATAGGAAAAACAAATACATGCATGTGCATTTACATTTAGACTGCTTGTGGAAATTGATTTAGGAAAAGTGCATTGAACCTTGAAAGGCAAACTTCTTAAAAAGATCAACTATAAAATAAACCTCAATGAACATAAAAATGCTTTAGAACCTAACACACAACAGATTCTAGAAGTCTAGGATAGAGACGTATTCTGGCATTGTAAAGCCTGGTAACTATGATTTTCATCAAAGGTTGGGTGATTCCTCCTCTTGGATACAACAAGTGCCAATACGAACTTGTGCTCTCCATACCATCAAGAATATATTGGGAGACCACAATAGGCTGACATCCTTTATCCTTAGGAAGCCATGTCTGCTGCCCTATTGATCGTAATGCACTGAACACATCATTCAAGAAGATTGATTGTCGTACATAAAGTCCTTGGTAATTTCTCCTTAATTTACCACCAAGGTGTATATTGCAGTTTTGCAATTGGTTTGGTAATCCCTCTGTCTATATTTGTAGATTGGTCACTTTCGTTCCTTTTCGAATCCTTAAAAGTAAAGGTCCATCTGAGCACTTGTCACTTCAGGCTCATTAAAAATCAAAGGCAGCTAGAGTCACCTTCAGCTTTTTCTCGACTCTTAAAAATTGAAAAAACAAGTTGTGTCAAAGCGTCATAAAATTTATTTAATTCAGAATAACATCCATGTTCCCTCATTGATGTTAGGTTGAGGTAATGGAGTCCACCAATCAAGGATTTCCTCTTGGGGGGAATCCTAGTCCTTTCTCTTCTTGGGGAGATATTGGTGCTCCGTACATGGCTACATTGTCCCTTCCAAGAATCATAATTGGCCTACCGATATGGCTATTCTCGACCTCTGTCATTCAAAACACTGTAATTCCTCAGCAACCACATGATGCTAGAGTTTCTCCCTCACCTTCTACTTCATTTGTTTCTCCCTCTCCTTCTTCCTCTTCGCTTGGTGAAGCTAGTGATACTAAAAACCAAGTAACTGAGAAGAATAAGAAAGGGAAGGAGAAGAATAAGAAGAAGCCGATCTAGCAAGGGGGCAACCATGCATCGTCCAGCAAAAATCCACACACCGCATGTACTAAACCCAAAACTCCATGCATAATTTGCAAAGGAAACCACTATCATTGAGATTTTCCTTGCATCCCAGAAATCTTAAGGGACTTGTCTCCCCGCTTGCACCATCCGGTGTCATCAACCTCTATCAATCATGTTGAGAATACACCATTGAGTAGTAAAAATGAAGTCAATGGACAAAAAGTAAAATATAAATTTCCTTATACATTGTGTGAAGGTGACCATGCCCTCCACCATTTTCCTTTTCTGGACAAAGCTAAAAGAATCTTGGATAACCATCCTGCTTCACCACAGCGACTTCCGCTTGGATACAAGAATCTCTTGCCAAGTCCATCGCTAGTTGAAAATCTGACAAACATACCTCTGTTGTTGGTTGAAATTCCTATCATTGAAGGTAAACCCTCCAAGTCCACACCGGACCAAATTCAACAGGTCAAGACGGGAGTCGACCCAGTCTTGTCTTCAGAAGGTCCACCTTTAGATCATACAGTCTCCAAAGAGAATGAGAACAACACCATCCAAATTCTTTTTGTTAACACAGATTCTGATGAACATGGGGGCAATCTACCCATTCCTTTACCACAGGAAGGAAGTTCCCCATTTCAAAAGACTCATCCGACCATTTATTCGGTCCCTCCTCCAAGTAATCTAGTCATTTTCATTGATTGGAATCTATTAGCGGGACCCTACCTTCCATCTAATGTGCCATTCAAAATCATAGTACAATCTTACAGAATGATCACGGATGGCACTTTATTATATGAATGGGCTTCTGCGAGTATCCTTTCCTCAACTGCATGGAAAGCACTTAGATCACCATTACTTTTGTCTGAGAATTGAAATTTGTGAGGCTTCAATAAAGGAACCAGTCAACCGTTAGGGATCCTTCCAAATGTGCTAATAACTTTGAGAAGGAAAAATGTTCACTTGAACTTAATAGTAGTCCAAGGGCCACTAGATTACAATCTACTCTTTGGGCGTGACTACATTTATAGCATGGGAGCTATTGCTTCCTCACTCTTCCAAGTGATGTGTTTCCCTATGAAGGTAGAATGGTACATCTTGTTGACCAGCTTTCATTTCCTGGTTCAAACATGGCTTCGATTCAAATGCCATTGCTAAATGGTCTCTTTGCACAAGGAATGTCTCTTCAACCTCCAGTTCATCCACCTAATTACCGCGAGTGATTTGGTGAATGTAACAAAGCTTAGGGGTCATGCAACCTCGTCTGCTTCGGCAGGTGAACCCAGATGAAAATATAGATTTCCTCGTAGGCTATATGATTGGACTGAAACACCATTATCATGTAGGATATGGAATTAGTCCAAAATAGGATCTTCTCGTCGTAGGTTATATGATTGGTCTGAAACACCATTTAGGTGTAGGATAAGGGATCAGTCTAAAACAGGATCTCCTCAAAGATTATGTCATTGGAAGTGTCGAGCCATACCATTCAACTTTGTCCATTTCGATGAAAAAATCCAAGGAAGTGTTTTATTTGTTCCATAGACAAAACAATCTTGCTTAAATACAAGGACTTCCATATGGTGACCTGGAAACTCTAGTTTTCTTTATACCTTAGGGCATGCAAACCTTTCTTATGCAAGTGAAAAGCAACCAACGTAACTCTAACCCCATATTATTTTACTAAATTCAACTGCTTAGGTTAGGTGATTGGTCTAATCCACCATTCACCTTTGTCAGAAGGCCCAGCAAGGCAAAGGAAATGCTTTTTCTAAACTATCCTACCTAACCTCAGTAGTTTACTAACTCTTAGTTCCATAGTTGGTCATTTCTAGCCTGCATACAAAAGGCAATGAGAAAAGTTTCACATGGGGCAAGCTCATAAAAAATGAACCTACAAAATAAGAGACATCATTACAAGACAACTGGTGTGAGCAATATTTCTGCAAAGTTCAAGCTCATTAAAAAATAAACCTAGCAACAAGCAGTGTTACTGCAGGGTTCAAGCTCACTAAAAAATAAACCCGCCACTGATCATGGTTTATAAAAGATTCAATCTCATTAAAAAATGAATCAACCCTCAGTAAATAACCTTTGAGATCACATTGCTATCAGCCTCTTGAGCCTTGGTCGTGTTCTTATCGTCACCTCCACTCTTTTAGCCGATCATACGCCTCCACTTGATTGTTTTCCCTTTTGAGGAACAATTGCGATGAGTGATTCTATTAGCCACCCTCATTACGCTACCATGTTTGAGAAGTTCCAAACTTACCTAGAACCAGTTGCTACCCGGATACATCACTTGTTCCTAAAAAACGAGTCTCTTTTAAGCTCTTTTTAGACTCGACTAAAATATGAAAATATTGCGGAGCTACTGGCCTTTCCAACACGTTAAAGTAAAGAGAAGCACCATCCCTCCCCTATATTTTTATCTTTTTGGACCTAAGGGATCATTACACAAAAATATCGAGCGCTTGTCTTTTTAGGCTCGCTAAAACTATCGAAAAGTCATCACTTTCGTATTATTTTATACTTTTTCGGATTTAAGGGATTATACCAAGAAAAAGGACTACTGGAGTTTCCTTTCTGTCTCTTTTCAAACTCCCTAAACATGAAAAGGACCGAGTTGTCTTTGTCGTTAAACATTTTAAAACAATAGTGACAAACTTGTCTACTCGGACAAGAGTGAGTTTCACTCTCACTAGACTCGTTAAAATAGAGCGACAGGTTTTGCCCAAAGGGAAAATTATAGAACAAGCATATGTTATCCTCCTCAAGCTTGACAAAGCTAAAGAGGTACTGGTCAGCAATGTGATCTCAAAATGGAATGTACTTGTTTAAGGGTGCAAGGTATCCATTTCCCATAATTTCAAAGGTGAGCTATACAGTCCAAGTGACCTCTGAAAATGTGAAAACTTCTTATTTCTTATATAGAGATAGACTATAGGGGCATTCACCGGACATGTCACCTCTATAGAGAGGATGAGTTCTAGAGGCTACCTGGCCCTCTACAGGCTCTGCCTAAAGAAATAACGAAGTAAACACTTAGAAGTCATTGACATACGCATACTTGAAGTTTAATGTCTTGTGGAATAAAACAAATAACTTTTTGCAGCTGTCTAGGTGATTATGTGTGTATGCAAGTTATGTATATTTGTTGTTTATCACTTTATATCAGTTTATTTAGCATACTATCTTCAACAAATAAAGACATCAAAATGATGAAGTAGTTCATCGCTCCTGGGCTACATCTGTTGGACCAAGCCTCTCAAACTAGGCTTGTCCTCTTGTTTTAAAAATTCTACAAAGGCTAATACAAGGATATGAGTGTCTCGAAAGATAGATCTGACTGTAAATACATAATCATAAGATAGGAATTAGCTAAACATGCTCCTTCCCAAGATTGAAAAAAATAAAGAGGTACTGGTCAGCAATGTGATCTTAAAATGGAATGTACTTGTTTAAGGGTGCAAGGTATCCATTTCCCATAATTTCAAAGGTGAGCTATACACTCCAAGTGACCTCTGAAAATGTGAAAACTTCTTATCTCTTATATAGATATAGACTGTAGGGGCATTCTCCAGACATGTCACCTCTACAGAGAGGATGATTTCCAGAGGCTACCTAGCCTTCTACAGGCTCTGCCTAAAGAAATAATGAAGTAAACACTTAGAAGTCATTGAAATACACATACTTGAAGTTTAATGTCTTGTGGAATAAAAGAAATAACTTTATGCAGCTGTATATGTGATTATGTGTTTATGCAAGTTATGTATATTTGTTGTTTATCACTTTATATCAGTTTATTTAACATACCATCTTCATCAAATAAAGACATAAAAATGATAAAGCAGGTCACCCCTCCTGGGCTACATCTGTTGGACTAAGCCTATTAAACTAGGCTTGTCCTCTTGTATTAAAAATGCTACAAAGGCTAATACAAGCATATGAGTGTCTTGAAAGATAGATCTGACTGTAAATATAGAATCATAAGATAGGAATTAGCTAAACATGCTCTTTCCCAAGCACTAAACAGTGAAATTGTACCTTATACGGTATTTTCCCCAATTGGCCCTAGTGGCCCTTTCAACTTGCATGGAGAATTTCAAGCTGAAGATGACTTCAATTGGTTCTAAAACCTCTGCCATTAGACTCAGAAGGTTGAAAATAGCAGACATAGGCTTTTGAATAACCAAAAATGGATGAACACAGCCCCCAAACAACTCAAGCACTGAAGCTAAACAGTGAGAAGAATGCCTCAACAGGAAAAACAAGCTGTAGAAATGGTTCAAAATACTAAAAAATTTCAGGAGTGACCTTCGTTCCACATTCATTGGCTGCACAATTCTCAATGCAGCTCCCAAATTGATTTGGCCCTAGTGGCTCCTCGAACTTCCATGAAGAAAAACACCTGAAAACGACCTCAAATGGCTGTGAAACCTATTCCAATGGCTTCAGCAGGTCGAAGAGACCCAAAATAAAAAAAACAATTCATCCAAAAAGGACTTTCCTAGCCAAAGTTATGGCTCATTAAACTTTCCCCAGTCTGCCCTAGAAAAACTCCAGTTAAAACTGGCTAACTGCGAGATGACCCCAACAAATAGGAAAATCCTCCATTTTTGGGGTGCTCCACCAAACACTCTACTAGTCTAACCGCTAGTTACACGTTGCAATTAGTATGCATGTGAACATTTTATGGTTGGCAGTTCTGTGCATTGAGTTCTACACCAAACTTTCGGCTTAACGGGTTCTTAACTCCCCGATCATCTCGCATGTGAGCACGTTGCACTAGTGACCCTTTTTTATGGCACTGACGGTTATGGTAAGGCCCAGAGTTCCAAGCAAGAGGTCACATATTCATGGTGGTTGGCCCCATTCAGGTCTCGCCCATTGAAGTTTAAAACTCATATTGAGTTTTCGCCACTTTCCAAACAAGTCCCAACTATATGGCTCCTTGGTAAGACGTGGCCCTTCTTACTCGAAGGTCATAGGGTTGAAACTCCTCGCCACCCATATATTTTGACATATGCCATCCAAATCCATTGACATCACCATGCCACGTGGCAGCCTCCAAGATTGCCATGTGGAAGCTTGTCATTCCTTGCTCAAAACAAAATATTCCAAAGAATATTTTATTTTAATTTTTTTTGAAAAAATTCAAAATTTCAATGTTTATTGGGCAATTCTTCTTTTTGGCATAACTTTCTCATACGACGATCATTTTCCAAATTGTTCATGGTGACGGAATCAGGAGTACAATCTCTATCCGGTCGTTTAGGTTCAAACTAGTTCTGAGCACTTTCATTTTTGACCATTTTATGTCACTTGGTCCTGAGCTCCTGATCACACCTCCCAAATGAGAGGTTTTTGGTCCCCAAAATCTTACTGAATCTTTGAACTAAACTCTACAACACTTGAGGAATAGAAATATCCTCTTCCATTCAGCCAAAAGAGCATATTGATGTCAAAATGTCCTGCCTTGCCAACTGTCGTCATGGTGACATTTTGTTGCATAAGCCAAGTACTTGTCAAATCCCAACCAAGCTTGTTCGCTAGAGAAACTGAAAATTTGCAAAAACCAGCAATGATACTTGCTGATATATGAGCTGAAATATTCCTCTGAACATGTGGGCTTGCCAACTGTCACAATGCCCATCCATTGCACCTCCACTCCAGAAGAGGAGCTGCCTCCCAAATGAGAAGGCTTTTACCGGTTGTAGCATGCTGAAGGTACTACAAATGCTCATCCCAAACTCTTAGGATACTTGCCGCAAAAACTTCTCAAAAGAAGTAGATACCCATGCTCAAATTTGAGCCCTCTTTGCATGCATGCTTTTCCAACTGATGGGATTGTGCACTGCTTCGCACCAATTTCCTTCCCTACACAAATGACACTAAAGGTACGTTGTGCAACAAGAGAATCATCAGCAACAATTTGTCTTGAAATATGTTGAACAATCGACTCAACCATCAACATAGAAAATGTGTACACAACCGACACAAGACGACAAAACATGTGCACCACAATCGACACAAGTCGACAACATAAGTGGCAGAATCGACACAAGTCAATGAAACATGTGACACAATCGAAAATGTAAAAGTGTGCTCACAAGTGACATTAGTCGACCAACAACAAGATACATTTACAAATACCTATGCATGTATCATGTACAATGAACTATATACAGTTCGACAAATACACCTACAACATCTATGTACAGGTGTAACTTCAACTCTTCTTTTGCAAAGACCAATAGGTACATCAACCCAATAAAAACACATATGGGTGACAAGACCTTAAATGAAATACATTGCTACAAAACTAGTGAGTATCATACTCATCTTTTACCTTCATGGCGAAATTTTTGCAACAACATAAAAAAACATGCATACATCCAAATTTTGTATTTACAAAAGGAGTATTTCTTACTGTGTCAATAAGTCCATCTACTTCTTACCAAGCCACCTCAATGGCGATTTTTGTTGCAGCAGAAATTCTTCATGTGAATCTTCCACATCGATAATGGAATCTATAGATCCACTTCCGCCAATGTTTTTGTCCTCAAGCTGCATGTGCTTTGGATGACTTATTGGATGCAAGGTCCAAAAATGAGAAACATGATGTCCCTTCTTTTGACAAAATTTTCAAATTTTAAGCACTTTCTGAGAAATTTTTCTTTGCCTCTTCTTCTTCCTGTGTGCTTTCTTTTTCAGCCAACATCTTGAAGCAACATGGTTAAATCCACCACAAAATGTGCAACAAAACTTCCTTCCATTTGAACAAGGAAAATGATCATGCTTTGCTGAAACATAATCAAATTGAGCATGTCAATAATTATACCTCTTTTGTTTCATATAATGTCCATCCTTATTGTCTTCGAGAGATGATGAACTAGTAGAGGACACAACTTTCCTTTTCACACTTTCATCACTGTGCTTGTCTTGAAAACTGTTTACATTTGCATGTTCGCCATAAGCAACATATTTACCCTCTACTTGTTGCAATGATGGCTTAAAACAATGGCAATCATTCTTAAAACAATTTTGGCATATATTCATTTGAGAACTTGGGATAAAGGTTATTTATAAATTTGCATCACATGCATTCAAGGATTTGAATTCGTCGCCATTAAACTGTTCATATCCAAGACCAACATTTTTGCATCGCTCCACAACTGAAATACGATCAACCATGCTTTCTGCATGCTTTCCCAAACCTTTACCTTCTCGATAGCCCATATTAAACATTAATTTGGACTCTATACCTCTTGTATGTTTTTCAAAAGAACCAACACACTTTTCAATTGAGGAAATTGAAGACAAGCTTGAATGATTTACCTCATCCTCACGCATTTTCTTAGACAAAGCTTCTTGAGCTTGAAGGATTCGTTTCTCCATATCATGCAGTATTTGGAGAATTATTTCCTTCTCATACTTCATAGCCAACAATTGTGCATGAAGCTTAAAACTTTCTCTTTGAACCTCGTTGAGAATCTGCACCATGTCCTTCACCTTAATGAACTCATTCTTCATGTCATCATTGAAGAATTTTGTGAAGGAGGAAACTTCACTTGTGGAAGAGGTTGACATTATGTAAATGGTCAATTAAACAAAGGAAACTTCCAACTAAGAGTTCTCAAAGATTTCAACCAAATGACAAGCTTTAACCAAATGTCAAACAAAAAACCCCTTCTTATTCAAGCAACCATTTGCAACACATAAAACAATCAATCCCTTACACTGCTTTAACACCTTTTGCACAAATAAATGCTCAACCCGAGCTCTAATACCATCTGATATGAAAATGGAATGTACTTGTTTCAGGGTGTAAGGTATCCATTTCCCATAATTTCAAAGGTGAGCTATACACTACAAGTGACCTCTGAAAATGTGAAAACTTCTTATTTCTTGTACAAAGATAGACTGTACGGGCATTCACCGGACATGCCACCTATATAGAGAGGTTGAGTTCCAGAGGCTACCTCGCCCTCTACAGGCTCTGCCTAAATAAATAATGAAGGAAACACTTAGAAGTCATTGACATACACATACTTGGAGTTTAATGTCTTGCGGAATAAAAAAAATAACTTTCTGCAGTTGTATAGGTGATTATGTGTGTATGCAAGTTATTTATATTTGTTGTTTATCACTTTATATCAGTTTGTTTAGTATACCATCTTCAGCAAATAAAGACATCAAAATGATGAACTAGTTCACCCCTCCTGGGCTACATCTACTAGACCAAGCCTCTCAAACTAGGCTTGTCCTCTTGTATTAAAAATTCTACAAAGGCTAATACAATAATATGAGTGTCTCGAAAAATAGATCTAATTATAAATACAGAATCAAAATATAGGAATTTGCTAAACATGTTCTTTCCCAAGCACTAAATAGTGAAATTGTACCTTATACAGTATTTTCCCCAATTGACCCTAGTGGCCCTTTAAACTTGCATGGAGAATTTAGAGGTGAATATGACCTCAATTGGTTCTAAAAAATTTTCCATTAGACTCAAAAGGTCGAAAATAGCAAACATAGGCTTTTGAATCATCAAAATGGATGAACATAGCCCCCAAACAGCTCAAGCACTAAAATGGCCCTAGTGGCCCTGAAAGCTTCCCTGAAGCTAAACAGTGAGAAGATTGCATCAACAGGAAAAATGAGTTGTAGAAATGGATTTAGACTACTAAAAACCTTTAGGAATGACCTCCGTTCCACATTCACTGGTTGCACAATTCTCAATGCAGCTCCCAAATTGATTTGGCCCTAGTGGCTCCTCGAACTTCCACGAAGCAAAAACACCTACAAATGACCTCAGATGGCTGTTAAACCTATGCCAATGGCTTCAAGAGGTTGAAGGGACCCAAAAAGAAAATCATCCAAAAAGGACTTTCCTATCCAAATTTATGGCTCATTAAAGTCTCCCTAGTCTGCCCTAGAAAAACTCTAGTTAAAACTGGCTAACTACTAGATAACCCCGACAAATAGGCAATTCCTCCATTTTTGGAGTGCTCCACCAAAAACGCTGCCAGTCTGACTGCTGGTTATGCGTCGTAGTTAGTGTGCATGTGAACGTTTTATTGATGGTGGTTTTGTGCATTGAATTCTGCGCCAAACTTTCGGGTTAATGTGTTCTCAACTCCCCATTCATCCTGCATGTGAACATGTTGCACTGGTGACCCTTGTTTATGGCATCGACAGTTATGGTAAGGCCCACAGTTCTGGGCGAGAGGTCACATATTCATGGGGGTTGGCCCCACTCGGGCCCCACCCATTGAAGTTTAAAACTCATATTAAGTTTATGCCGCTTTCCAAACAAGTCCCAACCATATGGCTCATTGGGAAGACGTGGCCCTTCTTACTCGGAGCTTGCAGGGTTGAACCTCCCTGCCACCCATATATTTTGACATATGCCATCCAAATCTATTGACGTCACCATACCACGTGGTGGCCTCCGAGCCTACCACGTGGCAGCTTGCCATTCGTTGCCCAAAACAGAATATTCCAAAGAATATTCTATTTAATTTTTTATTTTTTTAAATTCAAAATTTCCATCTTTATTGGGCAATTCTTCTTTTTGGCATAACTTTCTCATACGATGACCATTTTCCAAACTGTTCACGGTGCCAGAATCAAGAAGACGAGCTCTATTTGGTCATTCACATTCAAACTAGTTATGAGCACTTTCATTTTTGACCATTTTACGTCACTTGGTCCTAAGCTCCTGATCACAATGACTGGGGAAAAAGGGAAGAAAACTTGAAGAACTTCATTGGTAGCAGGTCACTCTTAACCATGACACTTTCACTCCATCACCATGATTAAGTCAGGTTAGGTTATTCCGTTCACTATCACCATTGGTCCTCTGTACCATCCATGGGGTTAATGCTACCAATCCATCACAGTGTCGCCGATATGTTCAAGAGAAGTTTCTCAAAGAATTCACCAACATGGTTAATTCCCTCATCCACTGCAATACCTTCACTCTACATTTTTCGTGACCGCCACCCCTGAACCTTGTATCATCAGATCGTTTTCACCTCCAGAAAATCATTTGCTTTGTTTCATGTCGTAGATGTGGGATTCATTAACGCCCTCCTACGACAGGTCGCTTCTTGTTGACATCAGCTCATTATCTAGGAAGTTGACTTAGGAACAACCCTTTTAGTACTTTGAAGCTTGCATGCCTTAATTGCAAGTTTCTCACTTTTGGTGATAGGTTTACATCAATGGCCTTCGACAGAAAGATTTTACATGGTGTTCAACATCATATCCTATATTCACACCACATGAATTATATTGTAGTACCTTGAGGGTCATTATCATTATCGGTGATTCCTATCGCACCTGTTAACAACTTACATCATTGGCTGGTAATCAGGTGATGTCTTTCCATGTTCAACTTCAGAACATCTTTTCACATGGATCAACTTCTACATCGAGCGAAGATTGAACGAGTTTTGAAGACCCCAGATCTAGTTTCATCCATCTGGGCTATGGTATATTCAGGAAAATAAAGACATCAAATGTACATCGTAGCTGCACAGATGATCATCCAAGTTAAAGGATGATGGCTCAACCACTAGTCTGAAATAGTAGATGATTATCTGTCCTATATACATGAAGATGAATTTATAAAGTTGAGCATGGAAATTCCTCCCTCAGCTAGATCATGAAAATAAAATGAAAATAATGTCTTCTATTGTATTTTATATAAGTCACCTTCGAGTTCAAAAAACCTCAAATCCTCATGATAAAGCATATCACCCGACATCAGAAGATTTATGACCTCATGCTTTAGGGGGAAACTGTTATAGACATATGTGGGTACTGCAACCTGAGTCACATATGTCGATAAACCAAGGGCTCTTAAATCCATAAAAGTGTTGTTTCAAACCCTAAAGGATCAAGGTCAACTGATTACATCATTTCCCAGAAGTTCTAACTGAAAAACTACTCAGAACTAGTCAAAGCTGGACCATACAAACTGCTCCATGCCGAGGGTGTGATGCATGTAGGGTGCAATGAGCGAGAGAAAACAAATGGCAGCGGCATTTTTCTAAGTGGAAACTCAAAGAATCTTCTAGAAACTGCTCATATGAAACTTGCCTCTCTGAATTCGCCCAGGGATGAGTAAGAGATCGTGAAATCTCCAACTGGAACCAAAAACTATTAGTGAAATGAAGCTTATCAAAAACCCAGAAGCTGACTCACCTCTCTGCAATATCTATAAATGGATCCCTCATCCTAAGATCTAGAGGCTGGAATTTTGTAATTTGTAAGGAAGTGTTGTTGGTTTCCCTTTGAGACATTGTATTGTTAGGTGATCTTGCTTTTCATGAGGTGAAGAGGGCTTTCATGCTAGGAGGATGATGTTGGATCAGACAGCTGGGTTGTAATCCTCTCTTCTACTTATACTATCAATAAAGTTGTTTGAGTTTTCCTCCATATACTTGTGCACTTGTCAATCCTGTATTTGTGAATGAAATTGTATAGTTATTGTACATCTGTTTCTACATTGTTTATGTTATTATAAATCTATATTCTTTGATGGTATTTTGTTGCTTTGCCTCTACAGGTGTTCTTTGAAACGAGACAAGTGAGAAAGGAGTGGAAAAGCTATATCAAAGGAGAGAGGAGACAAGTAAGGAGCCAAGCCAAAGACTGAGGTTGGTGCTCTCTGCTTCTCCCTTATCTATCATCCATAAAGAAAAACACAAGTTTCTTTAAATTGCTTGTTTCTAAGATAGCTATCCGTCTTAGCGGGACTAGCAAATCAAATAGCGACACTAGTTTTCCCAGAAACACCCACATAAACCAACTTGCCTATCCCTCAAGGGTTTACTAAAATTATAGTATTGATATATCAAATTCCATATAATGTTAGTTAGATATATATATTATAATATTACCATTTCAAATTATTATAAGAAATTTAAATTCCTTTTAGCGAGTTATTATATTTATAATATGAGAATTTGAAACTATCCACCTAAAACTATTTTAATTTGAGTTTTTTTTAGAGGAATTGAGGTAATGATGGATTTAGATTCAGGTGTATGTATAAATTAATGATGGTACTATTTTCTTAATGAAGGTTGAGATAATTTTAGAGGAATTGAGGTAACAAAGGATTTAGACTCGCGTGTCTGTATAAATTAATGTTGGTACTATTTTGTTAATGAAGGCCAACAATATTGGATGGAAGAGCCCACCAATGGGATAGTTTTTCTAATTCCCCCAAAGATGGATTCCATCCTATAATATAGTATTACCATTGTAAATTGTTATATATATATATATATATGAGAGTTTGAAACTATCCACTTAAAACTATTTTAATTGTTGAAATTTGGTACCGGAGGACACGTGGTTCCCTTAGGCTTTGATCTTTGGCCTAGCGAAAAGTGTCCAAAAGATTTTAATTTTTCTCCTAAAGTGATTTTATAATTTTTATAAAGTTAAAATATAATTTAAAAGTGACTTTAAGTGATAAAGTTACTAAGTCTAATTTTAAAGTGACTTTTATAAGTCAATGAAAATTAGAAAGGAAAAGTGACTTTGGAAATAAATGACTAAGTGGGTCTTTATTAAAGCGGGGTGAATTAAAAAATAGAAAGTGAAATTTAAATGTGCATTTAATCTCAGCCATTGGATTTAAGGATCACCCAAAAGTCATTTAGGGTTGGGTTAAAGGAGGAAAAAGAGGAAAAAATCATTCATTCTTTCATGAGCAGATTGGGAGAAGGAGAGCAAGAGAGCAAGGGAGATTTCTGGACAGGAAGGAGAAAGAGGCAGTAGTTTGGCACACATACTAGGCAGCTCTTCAGCAAATCATACAGCTGAAAGAACCAGCAATAAAAGGCAGATTTTTGCTGAGCAAACAGTAAAAGGCATATTTATTTTTGCACAGAAATCAAGGCAGCTGATTTTTTGCACAAAAATTGAGGTTCGTACAGCCTGTCCTTACCATGCATACAGCCATCCATACCATCTGTACGGCCATCCATACCGTCTGTACAGTAGCCGTGCAGCATTGTGTTTCTGTTTGGAAATTTCCAGTGGGCTGTGAGGCTCAGAAATCGAGATAAGTTGGAAATTTGTTTGCTGATTTTTGTTGATTTTCGCTGAAATTTCTCACTGTAAAAGGACATTTTCCAGAAATAAAGAAGAGCTCTCAAACTAGTTTTCCCCGAGGGTTGTAGGGTTTTTTTCAGGGTCACGTTGACCAAAAATATCAGTGTTTTAATGTGTTTTATGGCTGTTTATTACTGCTGATTTTTATTTCTAGAATTTCCAGCATTCTGTAAATTTTCCAGAATTTGTGTTTTCAGCAAATTTATTTTTTTCCAGCTTGTTGAATGTATGGTTATGGGAAAGGGCATGTAACTACATGGGAGAAATAAGGACAAACTGAAAACTGGGGTGGGAAAGCAGAAATTTTTACATTAATATGGGATTTACTTTGGAAGAATCTCATTAATGGGATAGTTTTTCTAATTCCCCCAAAAATGTCTTCCATCCTTTAATATAGTATTACCATTTCAAAATGTTATTATATCTATAATAGGAGAATTTGAAACTATCCACCTAAAACTATTTTAATTTGGGATTTATTTTGGAAGAATCTTAGCAATGGGATAGTTTTTCTAATTCTCCCAAAAGTAGCTTCCATCCTTTAATATAGTATTACCATTTCAAAATGTTATTATATCTATAAAATGAGAATTTGAAACTATCCACCTAAAACTATTTTAATTTTGGGATTTATTTTAGAAGATGTGAGGTAATGGTGGATTTAGATTGGAATGTGTGTATAAATTAATGTTGGTATTGTTTTCTTAATGAGTATATTGGATGGAAGAATGATTTTCTCACCAATGGGATAGTTTTTTTAATTCCCCAAAAGGTGGCTTCCATCCTCAACCCCTCTCCATGAGGTTTTAACTTGAGACCTCCTCGGACTACACTCCACATAGACAAATAGTTTATGCATCAAAGGGTTTATAAAAGCACAATGTTACTCATCTTATCTCTGTTGGATTCATGTTGTTTTATATATTATATTTGGTGTTCCCATGTCATGTCAGTGGCATGTACATTACATATATCTCATGATGATGCATAATATAGCATAGTTTAAAAATGGAGGAAGACTAAGTAGAGTATGAAGAGGATGAGGAGGTATATTTGAAGTCCATATTCACCTACAAGGAGTAGTTACTAATCATATGGATTGTTATTAGGGCTTACAATGATTAATTGCCTTTATATCATGGTTTGATGGATAATCTGGAGTGGATATTCCCTCCATAGACAAAATATGGTTCAATTATGATGCAAGCACAATGGATTAAATATTTTTCCTTTGGATGATGCAATGACAAGTTATATATTTTACTCCTTTGAATTGGAAGTAGGAGCTTATAGAGAATAGGATACTATGGATTTGTGTAAAGATAAAAGTTGTGGCTAGAGCTTTGATGTAGGGCTGTTTCTATGAGTAACATGAAATATTCAAGGGATTGTTTCCTAGGTTTTATTTGTTGATAGTGTTGGAACTGCCAGCGTATCAAGGGATCTCCTGAGTAAGAAGTCTCAACTAGACCTCAGACCATTTGGTGTAGGAGTCCCAGCAATGATTCGTACGTTATCGCTTGACCACGGTTGCGCGCAAAGGCAAGTAAGATGTCCCTATTGGTAGCAAGGTTGTGACATGTGCTGCAAGCCAAGGAAGGTGCATGAACAGTTCTAACACATGGAAAGTGAGGTGAGTGCATCACTCGGAAACCTCTGAAAGCACGTGGATAAGAAGGGAACGCAGGAGCAAAGATGCATCACAAACCGGAAAGCAAGTAAGCTAACAATCCAAGGTGATGGTTAAACCAACAACACATCTCAATAAGATTCATACATTCTTATACAGAAAGAGTCCATACATGCATGCGTAAGAAAACAAATACATATATCATTAGAGTGAACAAGATAGTTGAAATGCAATAACAACATATACATTAAATGTGTGAGCTCTATTATATTAAGAAGTGAAAGTTCCAATCATACATTAGAATGATGACCAACCACTAGTCCCAATAACAGAACGTTAAAGTGAAAGTTCCAATCATACATTAGAACCATGACCAACCACTAGTCCCAATAACAGAACGTTACAATCATTGTTGCATGCTCCTCAAAAGAGATGCACTAGCTCTGCATTGTGGAGAAGTAAAGGCTTGTTACAATACTCTCCAAGCTTTCTATAAGATACTCCTATCGGTATCTTGGCTCACCAAAAGCCTCTACAATGAGTTATGAGGTACTATATATAGAAAAGGGTGGGGTGACCCTTGACATTCCACTTTGTGACTGTTCACCTACCCTCATGACTCTTCAACTACTCTATGACTATTACATTCAACTATCGACACTTGAGCTTCCACTTGACAAGATGTTACATCCAATCTGCACATCTAAATAGGCTTGAGAAAGCCATGTAAGCTATCACTAACAACTCGAAAGTTGTGGTAAGACCAACTCTTTGACATCCTTGCGATGATCGATGGTGGTAGACTGATGCCAAGATTGGTCATCTATGATGGTGTTCGTGCACTCAATAGTGGCATGCTGCTGAAAGTAATGTCTTACCTCTGTTGCATCTGGGTACACTTTTGTAGCTCCTTTATTCAACTCGTATGATAACATGTGCATAATTGTCTTGAGTGTAGTTGGACCAGCAACCTACTGATGCATAGTGTCTGTGTTGATCTCCAAGTGTGTGCTATGACCATGTGCATCAACTTGTCAAAATACATGTTCAGATCGAGTCAGACTTGCTTCTTATTTATGCCTCGGTGAGTGTTCCAAATGGGTGGGATCGCATGCATGCACACAATGACATCCATGCTCCTGCATACCCTTGCATGCAATCAACAACACCACTCACCTTGTTTGCACCATGCTGGTTGATTAAAGAATCTATATCATGTATGGGTGTAGTTTCATCAATCTGTGGATGTTGCGCCTCTCGATGTACCTATGCCTGTTGAAACTCCTTCTTTCATCTCTACATCTCCCATTCTTCCTTGAGTTGCTACTTCAGCACCTGCAACTCCTTCTCTATTTCTCTCTCTGACTTCACATGATCCTCGTGTTGCACCGTCGCCTGATAACCTCAATCTCCAAAGCTACTTTCATCACAAGTGGATCTACTTGAGCTTGTAACATTGTTCCACCTCTACAATTTCAACAACCTTCCTCTTGCATTTGTCACATGCAGGTGTGCCACATTTTGTTATTGTTAATGGTGTTTCTCGTTGCTACATAATTTCCATTTCATCTTGATATCCTTGCCCTTGAACAACTTGATGTCTTCATAGATATGCAAGTCCATTGAAACTTGATGAATTGCATCCCCACCTATGTTCTCAACGGTGTCTTTGGCTCTGCTCTCCTAGTATTCATTGTACCTATGATGTTAAGAGGTAGACGAATGCCTGTGATACCTAGAGCCATAGAAACACTCATGACAAGCAATTTGTTAGCCGATAGCCAAAACAAATTGGAGGACTAACATGCAACATGTGTGACTGTCTCTGAAGATTACACAATTTTCATGGGAGGCTAGGACACTGCCTACCAAAACTCCGCAATGCACAGTCTGGGATGTCAAGAGGCTAAATGACTGCTAGAATTGAGCAATGCAAAGTCCAACCTAGCTTGCTGAGGATTGAAATTACGCAATGCACAATTTGATTCAGCAGTGACATGCAAACCAACAAACTGCATTGCACAGGTTTTAGGGCTAGGAAGGCACTACCTCTTAGAATTGTGCAATGAAAGCCTATTGTTCATTTATCGGCTAGACTTACACAATTTCTAGAGGGAAGGTAGAGCCTCCACTTCCATAAATGCACAATGCTAGCTGGGCAAGGAAAGATATAGGCCAAGGCAGCCCAGACTTGCCGACGGGTGATTGAAAATATGAGAAGTTTGAATGCATGGTGATACTAAATGTAAACAAGAGTGAATGATCGTGCATGCAAATATCAAGTGAAAGATTCAGAAATAGGAAAGCATGCATGTGTGTGAAGCGAGTCACCGCAACGGTAACCATCGGCTCAAAAATAGTGTCATGAATGCGATAGGAGTGAGATGTGAACAAAAACTGAAATGTTGCTTCTACAAGCTAACATACACTAAAACAACATCAAGCTCTCACTGAAATCAAGTAGACAACACTCACACAAAGCAAAACATGAAAAGTGACAAACAAATAGTGCAAGACATGAAAAGCAAACTTACCCTGAAGCAACTAAACTGAAAGTGTTGAAGACTACTGGATGTAATGTGGGATGTCATAGATGAAAGGTCAATGTGAGGAATGAGATTTGCAACATCTCGTTGATGAGTTTTGATAAGATCAAAGTTATAACGTGCATGCCACAAATATAGGAATAAGTGACACTTAGCGAGAGGTTTCTAAAATGAGCTTTGCATGTAACCTCGAGATGATAAAAATAGATACCTAGATCTAGGGGTGCCTTTTGCATGCTACCTTTTTCTATTTCAAGAAGAGAAGCCCATGCATGCAAATCAGTTTTGGAGGGAACCGATCAGCCAGAAGGCACATGCAACAACCTTCTTTACTCAGAGATAGATTTACACAATTTATCAGAGGAGTTGGGCTAGGTTTCCTAGAGGGATTGCACAATTTCTGGTAGGAGAAAGTGACTGCTTCCTAGAATTGCATGATTTTTGGTCTGAGCTACAATGATGGCCAGATTGTGCAATTTTTCCTTTTCTCCTTGTATGACTCCTCTGAGGGGAGTGAAGCAAACTAACATGTAGAGGCTATCAAGCTTCTGAAAACCAATGAAACCTATGTTCTTAACAGTGCAAGACATGCTGTTATGATGGTTAGTAGGGAGGCTCCAAAATGAAGCTAAGGCAAAATTTTGGAGGGTGGTTGTAGCCGCTACAACAGGTTTCTAGTGTAGATCCTATAAACCCTAAATTTTTAACTTGAAATACGAAATTATCTAGGGTTAGAATAATGGAATATTAATGAAGAACTATGCAAAGAAGAATAGAGAGATAAAGGAAATTTTGATCATGTAGGGAAGGAGAAGGAAATAAATAAAATGAGTAATTGTTAAAGGACAAGAAAAAAATTAAAATTTTCCATTGGAGGAGATGTAGGACTGAAGGTAATTAAAATTATTATGGATAAAGTTGTCAAGAGGTGCCTTATCAAAAAACAGGTTAAATGAGAATATTTGTGAAGGCGGTCATAGGAGAATTCATTTGATGTCCTCAAATTTGTGCAAAAATTCCACATTATAGTGCAAGGATGGCTCCATCAATGAGAGATGTATTGGGAATTACTGGAAATGGTCTCCATTGTAATACATCAACCTTGAATAAGAGTATTGAAATATGGTGGATAGGATATTAATTCAACTATTAGTTGAATTGGAACTTTGGCCAAAAGAAATAGCCATGTAATGGGGAAAATGAATATTCAATCAACATTTGGACTATTAGAAAGTTCCTTTTAGATTTTTGATATTCCATGGCATTAGATTTTAAGAGGTGTATTGAGAAAATAAGGAAATATGGGTATGATAAAATCGAGAGGTGGAAGCCTAAGAAAACCTAGAAGTGCTAATATCTAAGGAGAAAAGGAAGGTTGGGACAAAAGAAATTTTCAAGATTCAAAAAGAAGGTAATGAAGTAAGAGTAGAGAAGGAGGGTGAAAATTTAATTGTCATGAATGGTGAAAATTTCAAATATTTGTTTATTCAAGAGAAGATGAATTTGAAGAGCCTATAAGCATCTTGAAAGGAAGCTAGATAAAATAAATCAAAAAAACAAGATATGAGTTATTAGTCTTGTAAATCCATTCTTTGCCCATTTTAGAATATGGTGAGAATTTGATGTATAAACCCATAGATTATATAACATGGGAAATTGGTTTGGATATTTTAAGGTTTACACATACATATATTCACTCAATTATAAATTTAGATGTTGTTAAGATTGCATAAAATGAAACCCTTGAATCCTCAATTCAATAATGGTGTGGAGTCAAATACAGGAAAAAACAAGTTGAGATATTGTTCTAGACACAAGTTTAATTGGGTGAGACGAGGCAAATAGAATATATTGGTTAAGTATTAACTGAAAGTTAGTTATCATACATGTTAATAGGGAAAAGAGAGAGAGAGATTAAAGAGATGAAAGAATGTAAGTGTGTGACTATAAAATGACATTTAGAGATAGATGGCATAAAAAAAAATGTGACCTAAAGATTATCCTTACCCTATATGTCAAAGTAGTGGGTGGTGCAGTCAAAACACTAGCCCTAAAAGAAATGTTGTGCAATTACAAGATTGATAGACTATTGAACCTAGAAACTATGAGTGAAAGGGGAAAAACTAATGGAGTTCCTATCTTCTTATATGAAAAATTGGAATTTATATTAAAATATGCAAAAGGTAACTTGGGATGTTTAGTAAGATTGTGGAAAGATACAATAGTATCTTTGTATCCTCTTGTAAATCCCTCCTCCCAAATCTACCCAAGTAACCGGCCAACCTCCTAAGTCACATTTAGGAAGTGGAATTGCTAGAAACACATCATATAGACCTTCAACATCAGGAATAGGACTCCTATGAACCATGTGTTATGCAACCATCTCACAAATAGAATAAAATATTATACCTTATTTTATGTAAGTGAAGTAGAATATTGAACTGTGGGATTCTATGTCGGAGTGAGAGTGTTGAAAAGAATTGAAACTTTAACTAGACAAAATTTTACTACTTTTTCAAAGATTCCTTGAGTGTTACCTAAGAAAAAATGGTACGAGCTAGGGTGAGAATCCCTTAAAGAGTTATAATAGCAAGGAATGGAAAATTTGAACCAAGAGACACAAATAAGGGGAGACTTTAATAAAACGTTTTTACCTAATAAATCTTAGGTCACCTAGTTATTCAAACCCTAGGTCGTCCATAAACCAAAGAGTATATTATAAAATAAATTTTGATTTTGTATAGCATATAGGAACCATTAAAATCAAAAACATCATCTTAGATGAAGGTATATATGGGATGAATGGAATGTTTCCTCTCCATGAAAACTTGTTACCAACCACAACTTAGAAATTATTTATGGAAATGATGAATTTTAATAGCAAACAAAAATAACCCTCCAAATACATAAATTTGCACCATAACCAAATGATATAATGTCGAAAGGAAACCAACATGACCCAAAATAAGTCTAGGGTTTGAAACCCTTCACTAATATATAAAAACCCTATGGGTATTGTATCTTGCATGTAGAAAACCCCCAAATGAAAATTTTGGCAAGCTATAAATCACTATCTAAAAATGTGTATGAAAAGGAACTAGATGAGAGTCGAAAATGATGTTGAAACCCCAAAATTTATTTTAAATATATTTGTGTGGAAACTCACATTTTCCTCTAAGGCATAATAGTTATCTAATGCATAAGGTAAGGAGAAAAAACATTATTTGGTCAACTCCTATACAAGCCAAAAGGAAATGAAGTTAGGGTTTTACCTACAAGTGGAAATATTTTCAAATGTTAAACGGAAAAGCGGAGTAATACTAACATTTAAGGAAAACAAATCCATAGTGCCCCAATTCGAAAGACATATATGGTGCTTTGGTCATCCCTAAGGTACTTCTGAATGGAAACCAAAGGTTTCAACCGTGCCATGACACATAAAAATGGAATTCGAAATGTAAATGGAATCACTACAAAATGCATACATGTATCCATATATTCCAAAGAGCACCATAAAATAAAGGAAAGATATAATTTACCTTCTTTGTATGTGATGAATGAAACCTCAATAATATTTCCCTTGATAAAGCTATGAATGGAAGTTTTTGGAGGAAACCTCACCATTCAACACTAGAGAGTTGAGACCCTTGGAAGTTTTGCAGAGCGGTGCTTGGCCACCACAGAGGAACAAAATGAATTTTCGAATGGAGAGAGAAAGGTTTTGGATGAACCCTGACCACACACAATTGTAGGATCAAAGCATTGAATCATGGTCATCCACGGGGTGTGTACCTTCATAAGCCATGTGAAGAACACATGAAGAGTTAAACATGGAAAGTATCCACAAGGTATAGTATGACCCAAGACCTAAATACATAAATTAAATATCCCACATTCCTTTCAAAACAAAGATGCCTAGGGTGTTTGTATATACCTACGTTCTCCGTAGATTAACATATGAAATGATAAATTTCAAGGAATTGAGGAGTGAATGCCTATATACATAAGTTGTGAGGTATTAATACTCTAAATTAATGTCATAAATAAGAATGTGAGTGGTAAAGGTTTTTGAATCACTACGGTATATGATAATGGATAGTAAGAACCTAAATTTGGTATATGGTATATGTGTGAGGGAAACTTTTATTCACAAAAGTGGCAAAAATAATCCTTACAATAAGTAGAGGCAACAAATTGAAAGCAAAATTAAACTCTCGAGGAATTAAAGCCAGGCATACCATGAAATGGAGGTGG
>APFE030755605.1:17701-40514 GCA_000404065.3 Pinus taeda
CCATGATAGGTGCTAGATATTTAAATATAGATGGAATATTGACATTTCCTTTTGGCTAAGAGGTAACCTTCTCCAAGGCTATGGATGCCTTCTAGTAGTAATGGCTCTACATATAACAACGAAAGTTCATCTTTCTAATAAACAAAATGATAAACTTTTGTCCTTTAGTTTATGTTGTCATTACTTAATGGTTATTGTAAACAAGATATTACTCTTATGATTTGTACAAAAGATGTTCAAAATTATTAAACTATATTTTGAGGGATTTCATAGAGTTTGAATCTTATCATTTTTATTTTATTTAGCCTTGCTCCTTTTCGTTTTGGGATTTCATTAATAACAATCTAGACATAACTATTTCTTCCTAGTGTGTCGCCATTGTTGTAACACAAAAGCCCCCCATTATTCACTTCATTCTCATTATGGGGACGCTTTCATTGAATGTTTAGTCATATTACCATTTGATTTTGAGAATTTGGATTGCCTAAATGAGTTCATTTTGTTCTTATATTCCTATCATAACTCATTTGATCTCATTTGGACATTTTGTTTGTAAATGGCACTTAATTTAAGATTAGATATTTTTCACTGCATTGGCCTTATAGGATGTATATAACGTACATTAATTTTTGTTTTATTTTATCCCTTGCATAGCCCTCAAGACGAAGCTTCTATGTTAAAGTGGATTTATTATTTCAAATTAATATTAGGGCTAAACTATTTATATTACAAGTGGATAATTGTTTTGAAACTCAAACATTTAAACTTCATTCATAAATTTAATACAAGTGGCCATAATACTATTATATATATCGGTCTTACACATATCTGAACCCCAAGTTTTCTGGATATTGGGGAGCCTCAACCGAAAATTTGTGATATGAGCCCTTCTGATATCCAAGGCCTTCATCTTATGCAGTAAGTGGATGTCGTTTATACATATCACAAAGATCACATATCAAGGTTACAATGTTTAAATATTGTGATATATTAAAACCCTGATATGTCCCCACCTCTATTCCACTTGATAAATAATTTAACGAGGTTTAATAAAGACCTTAAGCAACATAACCGTTTTATAGTCATGATTTGTGATCTCCACCTTCCACGTCACTCAGGATACTTTATATCAGGCCTTTTTATTCCTGACCTCGAATATACCAATTCCAACGATATCTCTATTCATATTACAATTCTCATTTTGGTACTTTCCAATCGGTTGTTATCCTTTCGCACCTCTAATACCAAATCTCTGATTCACAACTCCAATATAATGGACCCGATAGCATTGTTAAAGGGATCTAATATAATATTGCATCCACCCATCCACTCCATATCGTAGCCTCCAGTATCAACATTTTTTGTTTGTGCCCATTGTTAATACTGCCAATATCCATTTCTACGATACCACTAATGTCTTGCCACTTGTCACTTCTAGGGACCGTTGTCATATTAATTGAAAAAACCGCTTGATTTTTCTATTGTTTTTGGGCATAATTAGAGTTTTTTTGCATATTATTTTTTCCACTATTTTTATGGCTAACTCTCTGATTTTGTTTTCTATTATAACAAAGATTCCAGATTAAGGTCGATATTGAAACAAATCCAGTCTATCACCAACGAAATTCCTCCAAATGGGAAAATGGGATATTGTAATAAGATAAATTTGTTGAATCAGTTGTTCCTCCCCTATCAGTTCGAAACAAGCAGGTGACCAGCGAGATCATCCTTATCTGCGCAAACCAAAATGGGAAATAGATGTGTATATGACTCCATAATCCAACTAAATTAAATCCGTCTATGCCATAATTAACTCAGCTGTGGAGATATTTTGGGAAACTGTTAATATTTCCACCATCTATAAATACCCATCTTTGATTGTGAGAAAAGTATTTGAATCTGAAAGAAAAGAGGCTGAGTAATCCTTGGGCTTACAACCTCTTTGTAAAAAGGGAGTTTGTAATTCATTTACACTATTATAGTGAGGTTCGATCCATCTTTGTAGGTAGGGAATCGAATCTAGAGGTAGCATATGACTTGCATCACTGTAACTCTCTATTGTTTTATGTCAGTTGATTCATCCTTATAATAATATTTATTTTTGTAATTGGTTGCATAGAACTACTACTTTCTCTATTGTTGGAAGTAAATTCTTCATTTTTTATATATCATTTCTCTTGTATGAGTATGTATGTCGCTTTTCAACACTACTATTGACTGTTTATTGAAATGATCATTTAGAATATGGTCAATCTATCTTGCAGGGTTAATCAGAAATGAGATTCAAAACTAGAACTTGTATAAGGACAGACATTTATCTCCTTGAGCTACTAGCTATCTAACAGTTTAATCTTATACATGTCCTCATTCATACATGTCATGTATTTGAACTATTTCAATATTGTGGCATGAATCTTCTGGTCCTTATGCATATGTTGTATTAGGAGTTGGAGTTATTTACAGTTAAGTGTATATTAACTACTTATTAGGCATTTAGTTGTCCATAATTATTTTAACAATGATTATATCTTGTGAACTATTTCCCTAATCTAGCTGCTTCATTTTATTTTAATCCCTACACACTTCTTTTCCCATCCTTTTATCTTCCTCTTTATTGAGAGAAGGATTAATCCTTCCTTTAATTAAGGTAGGTCTAGGATTAGATGCATCTTAGATTATAATTCTCATTTAGTTTTAGTTTATGCATTCTAGAAGTCCCCTCATACAAGGAAAACTTTAGTTGTTGCTTGGCTAATACCTCGATCAGCTTAAGGAGCACTTTCTTGCCTGATCAGCAAGAAGATTGATCTAATGTCTCTTCTCTATTGGTAGGTGAAAGTCATATTTTAAGGCAGTGGAGAAAGAGAGAAGGTAACTGGACCTAGTTTAACCAGTCATAACCACCATTTATTTATAGAAAAGGAACTTCTTTAAGTTCCTGACCGAGTGTTCTTCCTTATAATGTTATAGGCAGAGATTTTCAAGCCTTCAACACTTTTCTTTTCTGCCCATTTTAAATCTTCTTTGCCACCTGGATAAGTTATTTTAGCGATCAGTTGTTGGATATGTTAGCATATTTCATCCTGGAAGCTTCTCTCCCAATACAGGGCCAAAATTAGTCAAAATCGAGGAGAAAAACAATCCAAAGTATAAGAAAACTATACAATCTAAATTATGAGATGTGAGAGTGACTTAAAAATAAATAAATGGCCATTTTTTATATTAAAACATTACACTCGTACCAAATAGTGACACGTGACAACATTTGAGTGGAATCAAAGGTGAGCTCATCACAACTTTTAAAATGAGACAACAAAAGATATTTTCGATATGGGTAGCTCCGATATGGAGTGAATTTGAAATCATAATTAGTTCATTTTAATAACTATATTAGATCCATAATATCAGATATTTAATATGGGAGGTGTTACAATTTTTCCGATCAGATATGTGGATGTGATATTCTTATTAAACCAACTTTAATACACATATCAGGTACACTTATTAGAACAAATAGTATGTCGGTGATTAGAGTGAAGGATTATCGAAGATCGGAGATGAATTGATATATTAGAGTTCAGAGATCGACAAAGTGATATATCGGCATATCGAAGTGGAGGCCTTTAGGGATATAGGAAATTGGAGGGAAATATGATATCGATGTTCGGAGTGTTATCACAAAAAAATGATCATCTAGCCATAATGTACTAGATGGATCGAAGTACACCATGTAGGGCTCATTTTACCATAGTAAAATTACTTTTATTGTAAGAAATTACTTAATAGACCACATTTTTTAAGTCATTTATAATTAAACCCATGAATAATAATTAAATAAATCACTATTTATTTAATTATTTTATAGGAATAATTAATTAAACCATTGTTTAACTAATATTCCTTGTCTTATTTTTCTCTAGGAATAATTAATTAATCACTATTTAGTTATTATTCCTTGTCAAGTTTGACTAAATCCCCTAGGAATACTTAAATAAATCATTATTTGTTTATTATTTGTTAACCATATTTCCTTAGATGATAAATAAATCATTTATATATTTATTATTTCTAAATAAAATTAGTTAACCAATTTAAATACTTTTTCCCTCCAACCAAATGTAATAAAATATTCCAATCGGTTAACTCTAGAATTTGGTTAATAATATTTTATTATTTCCAATTATTCAAGAATAACCTAATATTTTGTTATAAATATAAGTGTTTTACATTCATTCTTCACTTTTGATGATTTTCATTATTGCATTCAATGTTGTAACTCTCATTAATATTATCATTGTCACACAACATATTTCTTTTCCAATTGAGTTCTCATTGAGCTCAAACATTTTGCTTGTTGGGTTTTACACATTATAAAGGAGAGAGACTCTACAAAAGCTGAAGACATTGAGGATAGCCAAGAACCCATTCCATAGAGGGGGACTAGTAACATTATTTGTTCCCTTCACAAGTGTTGTTTAAAAAAATATATTCTTTATATATCTGGTTTCCATTGGATTATTGGAGTTACTTGCACTTATTTCATTCTGTTGTTTAAATATTTCTGTTGCATAGATCAGGGCTTTGGCAGGTTTTGTTTCTATCATTTGCTGCAGATCTACATTGTTTAACATCCATTTTTACTATTAGGGTTGTTTTTCATCAACAGTCTAAAGTGGTTTCTTTTCGTACACCTTCGAGAAGAATACTACATAACACAAAGATCAGCAAAGTGATATATCAAAGTTCAAGGATCAAAGGTTTTGAGTGGTGACACATAAAAAAAATCCCATATGGGATTCTCATATATAAGGGAGTGGAGGAGGGTTGCATGGTATGAATTATTTTCTTTAATCCTCTGTCCAATAAACTATACCAACTAATGAATAGGTTCAAGACTTATGATATCATGGATTTTGAAAGGAATATTCCAATATCGATAAGTCTTAGGTTTCTGATATGTTATAGATGCTTTATCAAAAGACCTCATCTGCTTTATAATATAAGCAAAGCCACTTTTTGGAAAATATAGCCACTAATAATAATAATGAAGAACTTGGTCTCGTGGGCTATGTTTTATTAATTAATCTAAATAATTAAGATGCTTAAAACAAAAATGTATTTATAAAGTATATTAACAAACATACTTAATCAAACTTAGTTAAACAATAAAAATAAAACAAACATAAATAAAAATTAATTAAACTTGAAATGAATTAATCACACTCAAAGCCTACATGTAATGTAAAAAGGGTCTCCATATTTGTTTTCCTTGAGAAAAGCGTAATTTTCATTAATAAGATAAAGAAATTACATGTTGTATAATACTACATGTATGAGCAGAGAAGTCCAGTAAGCATCAGGAAAAGCATAAAACCAAAGCTTTGTCCCAAAAAACTATAGAAGACAAAATATGTACACAGAAAATGAAGACGAGAGAAAACTATTGGATGATCTAGAGATCATTCATTGAGTTTCCATTCATGTCCACGAATGGTCGATTATAATAATTGTAGAAAGTGCCTTCCCTGAATTCCGGTATCTGCCATTGACCTTTGTTCAGTTTTGTTGCCTCTTTGGAAAGATGATCAACAATCTCATTCCTTTCCCAGATGGTGTTTGATAAAATAAAAATTAAATGGGGGGTTGTTGAGTACTACAACAATTGGCAACACACTGGGCAAAATAGTTATCTCTGGGCAAATACCAAGGAAGTTCAGAAAAAAAGTAATAAAGATAAGATGTTAGGACTCAACTTTTCCTTTTAAAAATATCTATGTAAAAACCATTTAGAATTCAACATCTGCATAAAATATCTTGTAATAGATATAAGAGTATAATCATATTTTAGAAAACTATGTATAGATGTTAACTTGAACTAAAGAAAACAAAGTTTATTTATGCGTTCAGCTTAAAGATATACTCAACTGTCACATGTGGTACTACTACTGCCAACAGGCATCCATAGCCTTGACATGGTCACCATTTAACCCTTGGAATTATCAATATCCCATCCATTAGTTTATACTTTAAAGGAATAAGTGATAATTAATTTATTTGTTTTTAGTTATTTTGAAAGCCACTATCCTAGCTTGGTGACTAGATATTGGGAATTCCATACACCAGTACTTATAATAGCAAACATGTCGGCTCGTGATAAGACCTCCTGTCTTATAACCGTTTGGATACAAGCCATTATCCTCGCTTGGTAACTAGCTGTGATATTGTCACCACTATCACTGCTTATGATCATTGTAGGTTGGCTCTTGGTGAGACCCCCTACCTTTCAAGTCTTTTATTATTTTTTAATTACACTCTAAAAACATTTTATTAATGGATTGGGAGACAAATCCACTCCTTAAGATATCGGGATGAAAGGAAGATTCATAAGATGTTAAACTTTTATTGATGAACTTCACTGCTTTAGTAGCTAAATATGTTATAGCTTATCATATGATAGAATCAACCCTTAAATTGTTAAGATCAAAGATCACTTCGCAGAATGATGATTAAGTAGTCAGAGATTATAGTGTAGTGAAAATATGAATGATAACATAATGATTTTTCTTTTAATAATCTTCCTTTCAAAATGAACTCATTTGGATCACACAAATGGAAATATAGCCCAAGTATAAAACCAAAATAAATGGAATTTTAACAAAAATAAAACACTCTTATATATACATATGATTATGTCAAAATGAAATAAAAAGGCAAGCACCAAATGTTCGCAATTCACTAGGGAAGCCAATTCAGAGAATGAGCTCTATGTATTTTTTTTACAAGATGTAAAAATTATATCAATATTAGAGCTTTTATATTGTAAAAAAAAAAAATTAATTGAGGCTTATTAAATGATAACTCATTTATGTGCATTTCTAGGGACTTTCTCCTTTTACAAATCATGTTCTTTAAATATTGTTTTGTTTTAAGCAAAAAAAACCATTAATCAAAATGAAAATCAGAAACAAGAAAGAGAGGAGGAAAATGCTTGAAAATACTTTACTGTTCTTCCTTGCTACTAATACATAAATCTGTAAAATAAATCCTCAAACCAATGAAAACTTGCAAAACATAGAAGACAGGGATAAGGGAATGTAATTGGAAGAGAAAAGAGAAGCAGGGAATTCAAGCAAAAGGAAAAATGCAGAAAATAAAAGGATGATAATGGACATATGAAACTTACCACTAGATAATTTTGTTTGATCTCACTAGAGAAAAATATTTTTTCCAGCCAAAGTAACCTCTTCTTTTAGTTTGAAGTAAAAACATGAAGAAGTGGATTTGAATGTAATTTTCATTGGCCCAAAATCATAATTTATTCAATTTAAAGCAAGCACTAAAACAATGTTTCATGTTCAATCTCCATTAATTTAAAATGCTAATAAATGAACTATTAATCATATCTACTTCAAATTTCCATTAGAGGATACAAGTGATAGAATAAGCCTTTAGAGATGCTTGTGTATCCAAAATTTCCAAGTCACAGTATTTCCTTGAAACTTCTTGATACATATTTTCATTACAAAAATAATGCAATGAAGTTTTGAAAAAGAAATGCAATTAAGAACATCACAAGTGTATATGATTTGACTATATAATAACTTTAACATCTTCCAAGACATTTTGCCAGAAAATGAAAGGAAAGGCTAAGAAAAAATTGGATTCATTACCTCCTTATTAAAAATCTGAAATAATTAAATAAATGCAAACATAAAAAGAACCTAATCTAAATTAATCTATTCCTATTTCTAACTAAATGAAAAAAAAAAAAAAAACATGACCAGGGATAGTCATACGTCCAATGTAACCATTCTCTCATTTTAATTTCTGCGTGTATGTATAGGTCAAACAACAAGAGTAAAACAGAAACTAGATTATAAAAAGAAAATTTCAGCCTATTATGCACAATTTACAAAATTCTTACCTTAAAAATATTCCAACCAAATGTTTATAGGATCATAAAAAATAGCATGAATTATAGTGAATGATTGGAAGCAGTTCGAAGGAAGAGGAAACATCATGCCAAGCTTGAATGATACAATTTTAATTATTAAAGCCTGTCAAACACTAGCAAAGTCTGAAATATTCTTGCGCAATCGAACTTCTAGATATTTTTCAAATGGATCAATAAATAATTGATGGACATTTAAAAGGTTTCTAGAAGTGTCCTATTACTGGTCAGAATGAAATGGTGCACTCTTAGGTGCTAGAATTTGTGATGAACTTATTTGAAAATCGTAAGATAAATTGGTCAAGCATGAACAAATAAAATTTCAAAATAAAAAGTAGCTGATGTTCTGGCTTTAAACTCTTGAATTGATTGTCACATATGATTATTAATGCACCTAATTTGCTTTTAGAGTTTGAATGTTTAAAATACCAGTACAATTTGCCCAAAAATTCAAAAATGATATTCAAAAGCAAAATAAATTCAAAACAAGGGAACTAAAAATGGAGCGGATTCAAGTTTACAATAATGTTACAAACAATGGTACAACACGGCTGGGATTCATTAGTGAAGATTGATTTCTCAGAAGCATCAATAGAAATTATAAAATTAAACTCATTGTTTGCTTCTTCTTTTTTTACGGGAATGGGAAGATTTCATGCTTATGATCTACAAAGGGCATTTAATCATTATAGGAATAAAAAATTGGGATATGTTCTTAAATAAAAAAAATTAATAGGATGATTGAAAGTTTGAAAATTACAATGGATCGAAATAAGTCCTTGATTAAAATTATATTTATCTTCAAAAATAGATTCACGTAAGGAAGCAGAAAAAATCATTCCTTGAGAGAAAAGTGGTTGAGTGTTTTCATTTTCCAAGTCATCATCATAAGTAACTTCATAAGTGTTCTTTTCTTTTGAATTAAATAAATCATAACCGAACAAGTGATTGACTGTCAAGTTAAGAGAATCTTCAAGTTTATTGATTGAATTAGCGATTAAATTTTCTCTAGCAATATCATAAAATAATCATTCATCATTAAAATTAGTTCCTCTATTTTCTAGTATTAAATATGTATCCAAAGGAACTATTGATTTATTATGAATTAAACTAATATTGTTAAGGATATCAGGGTAGAAAGAAAAATAGGTAGTTGAAGATAACTAGTTAAATGGAAGTCTATTGAAGTCTATTGAAACCATTATACTCAGTTGAAGAAAACTGAAACTAAATTATAAAAATAAAATTTCTGCCTATTTTGCACAATTAACAAATTTAGCGAAATAAATGTATTTACAAAATTCTTATCTTGAAATTCTTCCAACCAAATGTTTACAAGATCAAAAAAAATAACATGAATTTTAGTGAACGATGGGAAGAAGTTTGAATGAAGACTAAACATTATGTCAGGCTTGAATGATACATTTTTAATTATTGAAGCCTACCAAACACAAGAAAAGTCATAAATATTCATGTACACTAGAACTTCCAGATATTTTTCAAATCGATCAACAAAGAATGGATGAAAATTTAAAAGGTTTCTAGAAGTGTCCCATTGCTGGTCAAAATGAAATGGTGCAATCTCATGTGCCACAATTTTTGATAAACTTATTTAAAAATCAGAAATAAATTGGTCAAGCATGAACAAATAGTATTTCAAAATAGAAAGTAGTTGATGCCCTTGCTTGAAAATCTTAAATTGATTCTCATAAATGCTTATTAACGCACCTGGTGAGTGTCTAGAGTTTGAATGTTCAAAATACAAGTACAATGTGCTCAAAAATTCAAAAATGAGATTCAAAAGAAAAATAAATTCAAACAAACGGAACTAAAAACAGAGTGGATTCAAGTTTACATTAATGTTTTAAGTAATGGCACAACATGGTTGGGATTCATTTGCAAAGATTTCTTTCCTAAGAGTATCAATAGAAATTATAAAATTAAACTCATTGTTTGCTTTTTTTTTGCAGGAAAGGGAAGATTTCAAGCTTGTGATCTAAAAAGGGCATTTCATCGTCATGGGAATCAAAAATTGAGATAAGTTCTTGAATACGATAATTTATAGGATGATTGAAGGGTTGAAAATTAGAATGGACCGAAATAAATCCTTAATCAAAATTCTCTTTATCTTCAAAAATAGATTCACCTAAGGAATCAGAAAAAATCATTTCCAAAGAGAAAAAAAGTTGACTCTTTTCATTTTCCAAGTCATCATCATCACTATCTTCATATGTGTTATTTTCCTCTAAATTAAATAACTAAGAACCAAGAAAGTGATTGACTATCAAGTTAAGATAATCTTCAGGTTTTTTGATTGAATTACCGATTAAATGTTCTCTACGAATATCAGAAATTAATAATTCATTATTAAAATCAGTTGCTTTGTTTTCTAATATTAAATATGTATCCAAAGGATCTATTGATTTACTGTGAATTAAACTAATATTGTTAAATATATCAAGGTAGACAGAAAAATAGGAAGTTGAAGATATATACCTGAATGTTTCTCTATGCATAGATGATTTCTGATTTTCCAAAACAGACAATTAAGATTCTTCATATATTTGATCAATTTGCAAATTGTTTCTAAGTTTCTCCATCGTTTGTAATTTATTAGGAGCAAATTGTGAATTAATTTGAGCAGTAGGTTGTGCATTCTCGACACTCTCTGGTTGATTTAATTGCTGCTACTTTTGTTGTTGTTGCTCGAAACTAATATATTGTGAATTTGATTGAAATTCTACTTGATCAACATTATGTAAATTTAAAGCATTTCTGGCATTATCATTTGTAGTTTCAATTTGTGAAGAATTGAAATTGTCATTTTGAGAAAGTTTATCACTATCAACAAAGGATATACTTTTTGGTTATTGATAGTTATCACATGATTGAGACGCTAAATGCCTAAACCATCCAAACAATTGGAATTGGGGAGGAAAATATTTGGACCAAAATTGCATTAAAATTAATTTAAATATACCACAAAACATGTCAAAAGTCTCACCTTCCCTATTATGCAATTCTTTTAACTAATCACGCACCTTTTCGTGGGCATATTCCTGAAATGCCTGAAGGAAAATATTCAAAAATTGTACCAACTACATACAAAGGCAATTATAAGTGATGAGCATCACTCTTTCTCTTTTCCTGCCAAAGGTTAAAGTAAATATTCTACAAATAATATCTTCGTCAATATTGAAATTATTGCAACTTATGATAAATTGAAGGAGATGATTAAAAGCAGATGTCTTACCATTGTATTTTACCTGAGACAGGATCTTGACTGCCTTTACTGGAGTGGATTTTATATGAATTCAAATAAAGAAACTCCAAGGAAGTATTTTACATGGGGACATATTAAATATAAAACAAATATTCAAAGAAAACAATATTAAATGTTGAAGGCTCGAAAATCTCTGCCTAAAACATTATAAGGGAGACCACCTGGTTGGGAACTTGGGGAAACTCCTTTTGCATTTAAATGGTGGGTCTGACTCGTTAAGCTAGGTCCAATTACCTTTTCTCTTTCTCCAGTGTCTTAAAATATGACTTTCACCTACCAATAGATAAGAGACATCAGATCAGTATTCTTGTTGATTAGGAAAGAAAGTGATCCTTAAGTTGATCTAGGGCTCAACTAGGACACAAATAAAGTTTTCCTTTGTATGAGGGGACTTCTAGAATGCATAAAGTATAACTAAATGAAAAGTATAATCTAAGATGCATCTTATCATAGACATATCTTGATTAAAGGAAGGATTATCCATTCTCTTAATCAAAAGAAAACTAAAAGGATGGGAAAAAAAGAGGGTAGGAATTGAAATAAAATAAATGAATTAGACCAGGGAAATAGTTCACAAAATCTAATCCTTGTTACGACAATTATGAACAACTAAATTCCTAATAAGTAGTTACTAGACACTTAATTGTAAATAAATCCAAGTACTAATACAGCATATGCATAAGGACCAAAAGGCTCATGCCAAAATACTAAAATAGTTCAAATACATGACATCTATGAAGCATGACATCTACAAGATTGAACTTTTAGATAGCTACCAACTTAAGGAGATAAAGATTTATTCTTATACAAGTTCTAGTTTTGAATCTCATTTCTGATTAACCCTGCAAGGCACTAGCTTGACCATATTCTAAATGAGCATTTCAATAAACAGTCAACAGTAGTGCGGAAAAGCCACATACCTATTCATACACTAGAAATGGTATCTGAAAACTGAAGCATTTACTTCCAATAAAAGAGCAAGTAGTAGTGCTATGTAATGAATTACATAAATAAATATTACTATAAAGATGAATCAAGTTATAGAAAACAATAGAGAGTTATGGTAGTGCAAGTCATGTGTTGCCTCTAAACTTGATTCCCTGCCTGCAAATATGGATCGTCTCTCACTACGATAGTGTAAATGAATCACAAAATCTCTCCTTACAAATAGTTTGTAAGCCCAAGCATTACTCTGCCTCTTTTCTTTCAGATCTGAATCCTCCATTTATTTCAGTGGAGGGGATTGTATTTATATAGAGCTTAAGGTGAAATCATGAACATAACAATAACTCCTTGTATCTCCCAACAACCAAGATAATAATAAAATAATTAAATTAGGTGTTTGCTTCTGTGGAATCATAGGCCAAGTGTAGATTGCCTCTATCTAAAAAAGTGTCAAATTTAGATTATAGTTGAGTTGGATTTATTTTCTGTTCATAACCACTAAGCAGATTGCTCGACAAGATCACACTCTTCACAGTATTAGTATTTGTTTAATCTTTTACTTTGACTTCATCTACCTATTTTGGTTTGGATCTCAACACGTGGTTGAGTGGTTGTTGATCGAATGATCTATTTGATTCGTCCCAAGCATTTTCCTGTAATAGCGAAATAGAAATTAGCCATTAAAAGTATTGGAAAAATCAAAACACATATGAATTTTAATTATGCCCTAAGACCTTTTAATTTTAATTAATGAACATTTTATAATAATAATAATAGTGACTAGACCATGAGTGACATATGGCAAGAGCTAATTTTTTATCATTGATATGGATATCAAAACTTTCAACAATGGCTACAACGTAAAACATTGATATTGGGAGGCTTTGATATGGGGCGGACGTGACATCTTATTGAACTTGCTCTAATAAATTTATTGAATCCGTAATATTGGAGGTTAGGGAGGAAATCAGATTGGATTGGCGTATCGCAATGTCAACGATCGAAGGAAATCGGAGGTGGGAGCAAGAGATGCATCAGAAATCGGAAGTCATAGGGGTATGATGTATCAACATATCAGAATATCGGAGGGATATGAATATAGGATTTTAAAAATGTGCCATAGTTGAAAAGCACTCATTGCCAATACTCGAGAATGAACAACCATGATATAAAGTTTCTTGGGTGATGTGGCAGGAGGGGACCATAAATCATGACTGTTAATGCTCACTAAATTATTTATCAAGCAGAACAAAGATGGGGACATATCAGGGTTTTATTATATCGTAAAATTAAATGTTGTAACCTTGATATGTGATGTTTATAATATGCATAAACTACAACCAATTTTTGCATAAGATGAAGGCCTTAAATATCGGAAGGGCTTATGTCATAAATTTTTTGTTGAGCCTTCGCGATATCCAAAAGATATGCGATTCCAATATGTGTAAGTTTGATTGCCACTGGTATGCAACTTGAATGTTCCAAAACAACTAGCCAATTGTAATATAAACGGTTTAGCCAAAATATTACTTTGAAATAATAAAGCCACTTTAACATTAAAGCTTGGTCTCTTGGACTATGTAAGGGATAAAAAAAATACTATTTACAAATAAAAATAAATAAATTATAAATAAAATAATTAAATTTATAAAACAAAAATTAATGTAAATTATATACATCCTACAATGCCAAAGGAATGAAAAACATCCAATCTTGAATTAAGTGTCATTTACAAACCAAACAACCAAATGAGATCAAACAAGTTTTGATAGGAAGAAAAAAACAAAACAAACACATTTAGCAAATCCAAGTTCTCAAAACCTAATGGTAATATGACTAACCATTCAATCAAAGGGTCCTCATAGTGAGAATTAAGCGAATAATGGGGGGTTCTGTTTTTACCACAATAATGGTGACACGGGCTAAGCATAAATAATTATCTCTAGATTATTATTAATGAAATCCAAAATGGAAAAGGAGAAAGGCTGAATAAAATCAAAATGCTAAGACTCAAACTCTATGAAATCCCTCAAAATAAAGTTTAATCGTTTTAAACATCTCTTGTAGAAATCATAATAGTAAGATCATGTTTACAATAACCATTAATTAATGACAGCATAAACTAAAGGAAAAATTTTTAGTAATTTGTTTACTAGAAATATGAACTCTCATTGTCATAGGTAGATCCACTACTATCAACAAGAATAAATAGCCTCAACAGATTTACCTCTTAGCCCAAAAGAAATGTCAGTATCCCATATATGTTTAAATATTTCAGAGAAAACCTATTTTATTAAAACTCTAAAATCTATTGTCTTAGTTTGGTGACCAAATATGACAATGCCATTCACAAGTGTTGATAGTCATGAACAAGTCAGCTCGTGATGAAACCTCTTATCTTACAACAAAGTGTTGTGAGCCATTATCCTAGCTTGGTGACCAGATATGATAATGTCATAAAAATAAAACCCATGATCATGGTAGGCTGGCTCATTATGGAGAACCCCTATATTTCAGGTTTTTCACATAACTTTTAGTTTATACTCTCATAATTTGTGCTAATAGATGGGGAGATAATTCCTCTCCTTAAGAGATAGGATGACATAGAAGAGTTATAGAATACTAAACTAGTGTGTTTCTTTTGTAACCTTAGTATCTTTTTCAAGATGTGGCTTATTTTAAAATAGTTTTCTTGTGTGTATTAAGGTAAGAGAGAATTCAAATACTAATAGAAAATACCAATATGAAAAGTTCAATTTGAGCCTAAAAAATAGCAGTTTAATGATATTCTGCTTATTCTTCTTTTTACTAATGGATTCCATTAGATAAGAGTAAAAATTTCCCAAGTATTAAACCAAAGATGAATGGAAAAGGCCCTCCAACTAAAAGGCTGGTAATATCACCAAGATTACTCCCAAACAAGGTGAAATATTTATACAAGGGGATTGTAAAAAGGGACCAAGAAATGTTGTGGAAGCAAATCCAACCAAGAGACAAGAGAAAAGAAATCAAAACTAAAAATATAAAATAGAAGCAAACCTACTGCAAGAAAAATCATGAAATGAACAAAACTCAAGTGAAACAAGATAAAAGCAATATCTTGATGTATTCAATAAATATCTTGTTATGTTATTTGCATTATGTCAAGCAAATGAAATGTTGTCTCAGTGAGTTTTTTATTCATAAATTTTATTTAAATAAACTCTCTATCTAAATGGAGAGTTGTGATTAAATTTTGCATATGAGAATTTAACAAGAACGTTATTCCCTTTATCAAATCTCACTTTAAAACATGTAATATTCCCTTTATCAAATCTCGCTTTAAAACATGTAACTTTGAATAAACATATCTCGAAAGAGAATAAGAAGGATGATAAGAAAAACTCAGAAGTAAAGGAAATTTCCTTGAATGAGTTTTAAAATATGCTCCTTTTAGCATTAATAAGTTTCACAACTACTTTATTGGAAAAAGTTGATGTTCTAACTGAAGGACCAATACCTTCTAGAAGAACAACACAAAATAAGAAAGAAAAAATGACTAAAAGACAAAAGATATTCTAGAAAACTAAGAATATATGCAAATGAACATATAAATGTGTACCTAGGAGAATTTTATCATAGATTTACCTGATGAGTCTTCATCCTATCCCATGTATTTATCAAATTTCAAAACGATCTTCTTATTTAATTTAAACTAACTGCTAAACTACACCTAATCCTAACGTAAGACGTAGACTAAGACTAAGTCGTGCTTCCAATGTAACCATTCGAGAATATAATCATCTGCATGAATGTGTAATTCAAACACTAGTAACAAAATCATAAATATACCAACAAAAATAAATTTGAATATATTATATACATCTAATACTATTGTATGTACAAGAAAAAACCTATTTACAAAATCCCTTCCTTGAAATTCTTCCAAACATATATCTATAGTGTTGAAAAAATAAGGATGTGATTCAGATGCTTGAAAAGAATTCAGATAAAGAGGAAACATCATACCAATATTAAATGCTAAATCTTTGCAAATAAAAGGTCGCTGTAAAGAAAATCAAAAATCAAAAATCTTCTTTTCTAAATAATTGGGTGGATAGAAAAGTGGAAGAATCTTAAAGGGGGTACTTGGCTAGCCATAATGCATTAATGAACTTTCAAGTGTTAGAATTTGTGATGAAATTATTTGAAAATTAGAAATAAGTTGGTCAATCATGAGTAAATAAAATTTCAAAATAAAAAGTAGTTGATGTCCTTGCCTAAAATTCTTGAATTGATTTTCATATATGCTTGTTAATGCACCTCATGAGTGTCTACAACTTGAATGTTCAACATATCAGTACAATATGCTCATAAATTCAAAAATGAGATTCAAAATAAAAATAAATTCAAACCGAGGGAAATGAAAACAGAGCAGCTTTAAGTTTATATTAATGTTACAAGTAATGGAACAACATGGCTGGGATTCATTTGCGACTATTTCTCTCCCACGAGCATTAGTAGACACTATAAAATTAAACTCACTATTTGCTTTCTTTTACGAGAATGGGAAGATTTCAAGCTTATGATCCAAAAAGGGAATTTCATCATCACATGAATAAAAAAATGGGATAGGTTCTTGAATACATAAAATAATAGGATGATTGAATGTTTGAAAATTAGAATGGACTAGAATAAATCCTATACTAAAATTCTCTTTATCTTCAAAAATAGATTCACCTAAGAAATCAGACAAAATCACATCTCAAGAGAAAATATTTTTAGTGTTTTCATTTTCCAAGTCATCAGCATAAGTAACTTCATAAGTGTTATTTTCCTCTGAATTAAATAAATTAGAACCAGGAAAGTGATTGACTATCAAGTTAAGAGATGCTTCAGGTTTATTGATTGAATTACCGATTAAATTCTCTCTACCAATATCAGAAATCAATAATTCATTATTAAAATTAGTTCCTCTATTTTCTAATATTAAATATGTATCCAAAGGAACTCTTGATTTTTTATGAACTAAACTAATATTGTTAAAGATATTAGGGTAGAGAGAAAAATAAGAAGTTGAAGATATATAACTGAAGGTTTCTCTATGCTTAGATGACTTTTGATTTTTCAAAATAGACAAGTCAGATTCTTCATATATTTGATCGATTTGCAAATTGTTGTTGAGATGCTCCATCATTTGTAACTTATTACCTGCAAATTGTGAATTAATTTTAGCAATAGATTATGCATTATCGACATTCTCTGGTTGGTTTAATTGTTGCTTCTTTATTTGTTGTTGATTGCTGCTAATAGATTGTAAATTTTGCTGAAATTCTACATGATCAATATTATGTAAATTTGGAGCATTTATGGCATTATCATTTGTAATTTCAATTTGTGAAGAATCGAAATTGTCATTTTGAGCAAGTGTATCACTATCAACAAAGTATATATTTTATGGTTCTTGATAATTATCATAGGATAAAGACACTAAATGTCTAAACCATCCAATCAATTGGAATTGAGAAGGCAAATATTTGGACCGAAAATGCATTAAAATTAATTTAAATCTAACATAAAACATATCCAAAGTTTGACCTGCCATCCTACACAATTCTTCTAATTGATCACATACCTTTTCGTAGTCATATTCCTAAAATGCATGAAGGAAATTCTTCGAAAATTTGTCCCAACTACATACATAGGAAAATGGAAGTGACAAGCACCAGTTTTTGGCTTTCCATGTCAAAGTTAGAGTAAATATTATGCCAATAATATCTTCGTCAATATTGAAATTATTGCAACTTAAGATAAATTGAAGGGAATAATTAAAATCAAATGTCTTACGATTATATTCTACTTGAGACAAGATATTGACTGCCTTTACTGGAGTGGTTTTTGGATGAGGTTGAATAAAGAAACTCAAAGGAAGTATTTTTCATGGGCCCATATTAAAGAGAAAAAAACAATACTCAAAGAAAAGAATATTAAATGTTGAAGGCTCAAAAATCTCTACCTACAACATTATAAGGGAGACCACCTGGTTGGAAATTGTAGGTTTTAACCCGTATAGAAATTACCTGCATACGAATTCTAAAACACATAAAATAAACAATGCGAGATCATAACACATAAAACACATATACATAGAGATTTTCCCCTGGATCCCAAAACCGGGAGTAACAGCTTGATTTTTCATTATGTTCCTTTCAATGTTACAATACATATTTATACATGTCGAAGCATCCAATACCATGGACCAAAAACCATCGCGTCCAATACCATGGACCGAAAACCATCGCATCCAAGAAACATGTGTGAAAGTAATGCACAAAACCATAGGTGGGTCCGCCTAACCTAACATAAGGTCCAAAACCAAAATTTGCTGGAGCGCTGCCCCGAACCCCATGAAGTGAGGTTACGGGTGCCATTCAAACCCCCTGTTAACTACGTGAAAAGAATATAACACAACCCAACATTATTCTACTTGTTTTTTTTTCCACACGGGGCCACATGAGAGATTAGTCATTTTTCCAGCCCTGAAATGCCCATTGTTTCTCTACACCAAGGGAACTTCTCAGAGCTCACAGATTTTGTCAATGCATCTGCAGTATTCTTCAAAGTTTCCACCTTTACCAGCAACACATTTTTGTGTTCTATGATATCCCTCACAAAGTGATACTGAACATCAATGTGCTTTGTCTTTGAATGATATGTAGGGTTCTTTGCCAAGAAAATTGCACTTTAGCTATCACAGTCTATCTTTATAGCTTCTTGTACTAACCCTATACTTGAACACAATCTCTGTAACCAAGCTGCTTCCTTGATTACATGAGTGGCTACCATGTATTCTAACTATGTAGTTGATAGTGCCACTACAAATTTTTTCTTACTCATCTAACTGACTACACCTCCAAATAGTTTAAACACATACCCACTTGTAGATCTTCTCTAATCCAGATCTCCAGCCCAGTCTGCATCAACAAAGCCATGAATATCGAACACTCTTTCCAATCCTGGTCTTCCTTGGTAGCACAAACCATAATCACTAGTGCCACGCGAATACCTGAAAAACCCACTTCACTGCTGTCTAATGCTCCTTTCTTGGTTTTGACATAAACCTGCTCAATAATCCCATTGCATGTGCAATGTTTGGTCTAGTACATACCATTGCATACATCAGGCTACTGACTGCACTTGCATATGGAACACGAGACATGTACTCTTCCTCTTCTTTTGCCTTGGGACATTGTTCAACAGATAACCTCACACCTACAGGAATAGGAACCTTCACTGGTTTACTACCCCGCATATTAAACCTCTGCAGTATTGTCTCGACATACTTCCTCTGGTTTAACCAGAGCTTCCTCTTTGCCCGATCTCTTTAAATTTCCATGCCCAAAATATAGTTTACAGCACCAATATCTTCATGTCAAATTTGGAGGACAATTGGGTCTTCAAATCCTGGATAATTTCTTTCTCATTGCCAACCATCAACATACAAGACCAAATAAATAACATGATCACCAATTAATTTAAAATACACACAATGATCTGCTTTGATTCCGGTGAAGCCAAGTCCCCATATAAATGTATCAAATTTCTGATACCACATCCTTGGCGACTGTTTTAACCCATACAAAGACTTCTTTAACTTGCATACTAGTTCTTTCTTACCCTTCACCGCAAAGCCTTCATGTTGTTTCATGTAGATTTCCTCTTCTAGATCCATGTGAAGAAATGTTTTTTTCACATCCATCTATTCTACCTCAAAATCAAAAGAAACAACAACAAATAAAAGTAATGTAATAGAAGTTACCTTGGCAATAGGAGAGAAAATATCACCAAAATCAATACCCTACACCTGAGAATAACATTTTTCTACCAACGAAACTTTATATTTCTCCACCTCTCCTTCTGCATTTGTCTTCTTCTTGAACATCCATTTGCTACCAATGGGTTTCCTTCCAGCTGGCAACTCCACTAGATCCCAAGCCTCATTTTTGTGCAAAGATACCATTTCATCAACCATGGCCTCTTTCTAGAGTTTTCCATCCTCTGAAACTACTGCTTCCTTCATAGTTTTGGGATCATCATCAATAACAGACAAAGAAAAATTTGAACAGAAAGCAGATGGACTATATCTTTCTAGTTGCCTTCCTAATCTTCTCACAACCGAAGTTTTTGACTCTTCATCTTCTGATTCCTCCTCTGTTGTAGAGTCTAGTTCTTCCTCCTTTAGCTCAAACTCTATCTTCTCAGGTTCATTTGGTTGGACTTCATGTTTAATAACATCTTTCACCTCTCTGAACACCACATCTCGGTTGTACACAACCTTCCTTGGTTAATGGGTTCCAAGCTATACCTTCAAACCGTCCTATATACCCAATAAGCATGCATTTTCAGATTTGTATCCAACTTGGTTCATTCTCCTTTGCAACATTGTACATATGCATCAAATCCCAATACCCCTTCATATGTAAAGAGAGGGTTTCTTACTATTTCCATACTCCTGTGGTTCTTATCCTCCACGCTGGTGAAGACGTGACTGTTGACCAGGTTAACAATGCAGATCCACCACCTCTGGCCCAAAAATTCATGTCCTAACCCGACACATAAGCATGCTTTCTTGCCCTTTCCATCAATTCTTATTCTTCTCTACAACTCCATTTTCTGAGGTGTTATGGAGTAGTCTTCTGTTGTGCTTACCACCTTCTTTACATCTTCAAATCCTTACTGCAAAACTTCGCGATTATCTGTCCTCAAGCACCTTTATCTTCTTCTCTGCTGGCTTCGACCGAGCCTTGAATTCTTTTAAACCTGTGTCAAAGACTTAGATTTATTCTAAGGAAATTATATCCATGTATTCTGAAGTCATCTATAAATGATACATAGTACACAGACTTACCCAGTGATGGAACCTTCACAGGTCCAAACACATCACTATGCACAAGTTCTAATATTTGTTTCGCCCTCTTACTACCTGTTGACACCTAATCCTTGTGATTGAGTGAATTTATGTAAATAGATAAATAGGAAATATGAACAGTCATCGGGAGATGAACTGAATAGTCTCTCCCTCATGTATATAATGAAAGCCTACCTGATGGAATAATATAGTTGAATCATTTTTGCATTATGGAGTTACTGCCTAGCCTGACATGGTATCAGAGCCAGCTCCCAAAATAGTTGTAACTCCCACTGCCTAGTGCTCTCTATCCATTGCCAAATACTCTCTGTCCCCTCACAGTTCTTTGCTATATGTTGTACGTTGCTGGAAAAATTTTGTTGAACCATACGCTGCCTATTTATAAACATTGGTAGTCTGCAGCTAACATTCACCTGAACGATGCATGATGAATCGTTGCTCCATGTATTCTATGCTGAAACATTCCTCTGCCATATTCTCTACTGAAACGTTCCCAACCATATCCTCTGTAGCGTCTGGTGCAGCATTTGGACAAACCATGTATTGAATGCGTTGTTACGCTGCTCTCTGGTGTGGTTGTTCTCTGGTGTCAAAGCGCTGCATATTGCGCTGCTCCTCCATCCTCAAATCTAGTATAGCATGACATCCTGCGAGTACACCCCGTCCTGGTTTGCTCACATGTCCTTAGCTAGCTTGATGTCTTCCACTGTAATTACATTTCCATCATATTCCACTATCTCTACCAGCGGTCGAGCACGTCAATCACATAGTTGTCAAATATAAAGGAGATGAGCATATGAATAAGGCAAGAAACATGAGAACCACCAGGAATTTGTTGCAGAACTGTGTAAAGACCAACAATGATGTTGAGGCATGGATGCTTAGTGTGGTGCTGAAGTGTGGCTTCTCAGCGTGGAGTGGTTTTTGTGCCAGCTTCAATACAAAACATCCATTCTCTGTGTAAGGATAATGTTGTTCAACTCGCCTTTCACCAACATATACAAAATCTCGTTTACAAAAGAGCTGCAGTATTGACAAAATCTTAAGTATTCACTTTAGCATCCACATGTTGTTTCTCTGTGGTTATAGAGCTATTTATGGGATTCATTTATGTCATTTCTAGCTACGGTTGTTGATGGTTATTGTTTGGCTGTGATATTCTTTTTTCTGTTTCATACAGAGTGGATAAACGCCATATTTGTTGGGCATTCCTTATTGTATAATTTCTGACATGGTATTTTAAGTATAACCACAAGGATATGGACAAAGGGATGACTTAATATATTTCTAAGAGGGTTTGTAACTTGTAATATTAAGAGTCCAAATACATATGGACTACGTTCATCGGCATTTTTAGTGGACGCAGTGCTTTATGCTGTTGAGGGTATCTTTTTTGGACTTAGTGCAGATGAATGTGAATTGACATTTGAGTTTGTTGTCTAGTCACATCAGAAGTATATTTTTTTCATTAACAGTACACGTTTGCAGCAAAAGTTTTTTTTTGCTACAGTATGCATTCAATCATATCCATGGTGGGAATAGTTCTCACTGGCAAGGAGAACTATCGTGAATGGTCCCGGATGATAAAACACACCCTCATTTTCAATGAGTTGTGGAGTGTGTGTCGGAAATGGAGACAATGAACCAGTACAGCCTACCTCAGACAAAGAGCTCGTCATTTGGGAAAACAAGAACAACAAAGCTTATGCATTAATCGCAACATCTG
>APFE030755605.1:43619-62030 GCA_000404065.3 Pinus taeda
TCTTGAATGGAGATCTAAAAGAGAATATTTTTATGTCCCAGCCTGAAGGATTTGCTGTGAAAGGACATGAACATAAAGTATGCAAACTTGTGAAGTCCTTGTATGGCCTCAAACAAGCACTGCGAGCCTAGTATGAAAAACTAACTGAGCATTTTCTGAAACTCAATTTCAATCATTTTGATCTTGATGATGCAACTTTATTTGTCAAGAAAGTTGGCAAAATAGTTGTATATCTTGTGGTATATGTAGATGATCTTTTGATGACAGGGAACAATGAAAGCTATATTGCATCCATAAAGAAAGAATTGGGGAAAAGTTTTGAAATGACTGATTTGGGCTATGTTCATTACTATCTTGGCATTGAAGTAACCCAACATCCAAAGTCCATATTTCTTTCTCAAAAGAAATACGTTGGAGATCTGTTGAACAGGTTTGGCATGACAGAGTGCAATCCTCTTACTACTCCAATGGAACAAAACTTAAAGCTCACATCTATTGAAGGAAAATAATTTGAGGATGCAACAAAGTATAGATAGCTTGTAGGAAGTCTCAACTACCTAACTACTACCAGACCATAAATTTCGTTTTTTGTTGGTATCCTCTCCAAGTTTATGCAAAAGCCTTGTGAGGAACATTGGTCTGCTGCAAAAAGAGTTCTAAGGTACTTGAATGGAACTCAAGACTTTGGAATCAAGTATACACAAGTGGAGGACTTCAGTTTGATTGGATACTCTGATTCAGACTTCGATGGAGACAAATAAATTGGGGTATCAACTTCAGGATATGCTATGAGTCTTGGATCAGGAGCTCTCTCCTGGAGATCACGCAAATAATTAGTTCCACCAGATTCCACAATAGAAGCATAATACGTGGCAGCAGCTGAAGCAACAAAAGAAATTGTGTGGCTCAGGAAAATTCTTGAAGATTTGTAGGTAAAACAAGTACAATAAACTCCACACGTGATTGACAATACCTCTGCAATAAAGTTGGCCAAGAACCAAAAGTTCCATGATCGAACGAAGCACATCCATACTAAATATCATCTGATTCGACACCATGTTGACGCTAAAACAATCCATCTCTGTCATTGTTCCACAAATGAGAAAATTGCAGACATCTTCACCAAAGCGCTTGGAAGAGAAAAGCTTGAACAATTCAAAATGATGCTTGGACTCACCAACATCCCTTCAGATTAAGGGGGGGAATGTTGACACCTAATCCTTGTGATTGGGTGAATTTATGTAAATAGATAAATAGGAAATATGAACAGTCATCGGGAGATGAACTGAAAATTCTCTCCCTCATGTATATAATGAAGACCTACCTGATGGAATAATACAGTCGAATCATTTTTTATTTATGGAGTTACTACCTAGCCTGACACTACCAGAGGGGAAACTCACCCGATGCTACTTCCCATATACACAATTTTCACAGAAATCAAAATCCATAGAGCTATTACTCATACCTTCTACCATACCTTTTCCATGAAGTATACAAAGGCCCTTTTCTCCAATATGTCCAAGCCTTTGATGCCACATCATGGTCTTCTCTCCAGAGATGACTAGATTTTCTACTCCACTTTCAGGAACCATAGAACCATTACACCCATAAACAACAGTGCTACCTTGCAGCTTGTACAGAGCTCCAGTCTGAACTCCCTGCATCAATACCAGTGCTCCCCGAACCATCTTGCAGGTATCCTTCTCTAACACTATTTTTACACCTGAATCATCCAGCTTGCTTACAGAAATCAGATTCCTGGCCAATGCGGGAATATGTAGAACACCCGGAAGTGTTCTAACCCTTCCACCTTATAGCTTCAACTTTACTTTTCTACAACCAGTGATTCTAACCTTCTTGTCATCCCCCAAGAAGACATCACCACCATCATATTTCTCATACTCACAGAACCACTCTCTATGGGGAGTGAAGTGAAAGGATGCACCCGATTCAATCAACCATGCCTCATGATCTACATGTGTACTTGAAGAAGCCAAGTACACATCCCCACCCTTCATCTGAGGTGGTTTTTGCCTCTATAGAAGGAGCATCATCAGATCCCTTTCCTTTATCAGGAGCTTTAGATTTACAGTCCCTTTTGAAGTGCCCTTCCTTTCCACATTTCCAACATAAAACCTTTATAGGTTTTCCTGGGGATTTAGATCTCCCTCTAAATTTAGATCTCCTACTCAATGACTTATTTTTGTTTCTATTCTGGGACCATCCTCGTACAAACAAGGCATCCCCATTTTGGCTCTCCATATTTTTTCTCATCTCCTCCGTCAGCAAGGATGAGACTATTTCATCAAAATGCAAGGCAGTTGCATTGCTACATATTGCAATACCCATACTATCCCACGAATCTTGTAGAGAACACAACAAATTGATGCACTTATATTCATCTGAAATTTTAATATCACAGATGCTAACTGACTTACCACAGTATTAAATACATTCAGATGCTCTGTCACTGAGTCTCCATCTTTCATCCTCAGGTTATACAACTTTTTTTGCAAGAACAGTTTATTCACCAGAGACTTAGATTGGTACAAAGTCCCTAACTTGTCCCACGAAGCCTTTGTCGTAGCTTCCCCTGATATATTCAGCAATATTGAATCTAAGACACAAAATCGTATTGTTCTCTTTGCCTTCTGATCCAACTTCTTCCATTCTTCGTCGGTCACTCCCATTGGTTTAGTACCTAGATCTACCGTGATCCACTGATCTTTATGCACCAACAGATCCTCCATATTGAGTTTCCACAACTCAAATATTTGAACATTAAATTTCTAGATCTCTATCGTTCCACCACTCGCCATCCTCTTTCACCACTAGAATCGATCTCATAGATTTCCTACTGAACAAGGTCTACCACAGGCCCAAGAAAAATCCCTCAGCAACAAAGGCGTCCCCTTAAAGCCAAAAAGAGCTCTGATATCAAATGTAGGTTTTAACCCCATACAAAAATTACCTACATATGAATTCTAAAACACAAAAAATAAACAATGCGAGATCATAACACATAAAACACATATACATAGAGATTTTCCCATGGATCCCAAAACTGGGACTACCAGCTTGATTTTTCATTATGTTCCTTTCAATGTTACAATACATATTTATACATGCTAAAGCATCCAATACCATGGACCGAAAACCATCGCGTCCAATACCATGGACTGAAAACCATCGCATCCAAAAAAAATGTGTGAAAATCACGCACAAAACCATAGGTGGGTCCGACCAACCTAACATACGGTCCAAAACCAAAATTTTCTATGGCGCTGCCCCAGACCCCATAAAGTGAGGTTACGGGTGCCCTTCAACTCCCTTGTTAACTACATGGAAAGAATATAACACAAAGTATTTTACATGGGGCCATATTAAATAGAAAAAATAATACTCAAAGAAAAAAATATTAAATGTTAAGGCTCAAAAACCTCTATCTACAACATTATAAGGGAGACCACCTGGATGGAAATTAAGAGCAGCTTATTTTTCATTTAAATGGTGGTTTCCGACTAGTTAAACTAGGTCTAGTTACCTTCTCTCTTTCCCCACTGCCTTAAAATATGACTTTCACCTACCAACAGAGAAGGGACATTAGATTTGTCTTCTTGATGACGGGACAAGAAAGTGATCCTTAAGCTAATCTAGGGCTCAACCAAGCCACAACTAAAGTTTTACCTTGTATGAGGGGACTTTCAGAATGCAAAAAGTATTACTAAATGCAAATTATAATATAAAATTCATCTAATCCTAGACCTATATCGATTGAAGGAAGGATTAGTCCTTCTCTCAATCAAGAGCAAGCTAAAAGGATGGGAAAATAAGTGTGTAGGAATTAAAATAAAATGAAGGAACTAGACCAAGGTAAGAGTTCACAATATCTAATCTTTTTTAAAACAATTATGAAAAACTAAATGCCTAATAAATAGTTACTAGACACTTAATTGTAAATAACTCCAACTCCTAATACAACAGATGCATAAGGACTTAAAGATTCATCCCACAATACTGAAATAGTTCAAATACATGACATGTATGAAGCATGACATCTATAAGATTAAATTGTTAGATAGGTAGTAGCTTAAGGAGATAAAGTTCTGTCCTTATACAAGTTCCAATTTCGAATCCCATTTCTGGTTAACCTTTCAAGATAGCTTGACTAAATTCTAAATGAGAATTTCAATAAACAATCAATAATAGTGTTGAAAAGACACATACATACTCATACACCAGAAATGATATTTGAAAATTGAAGAATTTACTTCCAATAACAGAGCCAACAATAGTGTTATGCAACCAATTACAGAAATAAATATTATTATAAAGATTAATCAAGTTATAGAAAACAATAGAGAGTTATAGTAGTGCAAGTCATATGCTACCTCTAAACTCGATTCCTTGCCTGAAAAGATGGATCAGATTTCACTATAATAGTGTAAATGAATCATAAACTCTCTCCTTACAAACAAGTTGTAAGACAACACATCACTCTGCCTCTTTTCTTTCGGATTCGAATCCCCCTTTTATTCGTGTCAAGGAGATTATTTTTATAGAGAGATTAAGGTGAAATCATGAAAATAACAACGGCTCCATGTATCTCTCAACAACTGAGATAATAATAAAAGAAATTATATTAGTTGTTTGCATTTGTTGAATCACAAGCCAAGCATAGATCACCTTTAATTGATAAAGTGCCCAGTTTAGCTTGTTGTTGAGTTCGATTTATTTTCTATTGATAACCACTAATTAGATTGCTCAACAAGATCATGCTCTTCACTGTATTAGTCTTTGTTTAAGATTTTTCTTTAACTACCTCTTTCTATTTTGTTTTGGATATCAGTAAATGGTTGAGTGGTTTTTGATCGAATGACCTATTCAATTTGGGCCAAGCATTTCCCTATAACCGAGAAATCGAAATTAGCCACTAAAAATAATAGAATACTCAATACAATATGAATTTTAATTATGCTCTAAGGCCTTTTAATTTTAATTAAGTGGCATTTTATAATAATAATAATAATAGCAAGAGCAGAAGTGACATGTGGCATGAGTTGAGTGGTATCTCGGTATGGATATCGAAATTTTCAACAATGGCTACAACGTTAAATGGAAATTTTGGTAAGCTGGTATGGGGCAGACGCGACATCTTATTGAACTGTATTTAATAAATTTATGGGATCCTTAATATCAAAGGTTAGGGTGGAAATCATATAGTATTGGCATATCGCAATATCTACGATCAAAGGGAATCACAGGTTGAAGCGGGAGACACATCGTAAGTCAGAAGTTAGAGGTGTATGAGGTATCGAAATATCAGTGTAGTGACATATTGGACTATCGACAAGATATGAATATTGGAGTTTTAAATATGTGTTGTAGTTGAAAAACTTTGATCATTGATACTTGGGAATGGACAACCCCATTATAAATTTTCCTGGGTGACGTGGCAGGAAGGGACCACAAATCATGACTGTGAAATGGTTATGTTGCATACACCCTTAATTAAACCTCCTTAACGTATTTATTAAGTAGAACCGAGGTGGGGATGTATCAGGGTTCTTAAAAGTTGTAACCATGAAATGTGATATTTGTGATATGCATAAACTACACCCACTTGTTGCATAAGTTGAAGGCCTTGGATATCGGAACTTTGGATATCAAAAGGGCTTATACCATAACTTTTTGGTTGAGCCCCCCCCGGTATCCAAAATATCTAGGGTTTTGATATGTGTAAGTCGGATTGCCACTTGTATGTAGCTTGAATGTTTCAAAACAACTAGCCACTTGTAATATAAAGGATTTAGCCCTAATATTACTTTGAAATAATAAAGCCACTTTGACATAGAAGCTTGGTCTCGGGGGCTATGTAAGCGATACAACTAAAATTAACATTTACAAATATAACTATTTTTTTTATAAAATTAATAAATAAAATTTTATAAAACAAAAAGTAATGTACATTATATACATCTTACAAGGCCAAAGTGGTGAAAAACATCCAATCTTGAATTAAGTGTCATTTAAAAACCAAACAATCAGATGAGATCAAATGAGTTTCGATAGGAAATAAAAAACAAAATGAACTCATTTGGGCAATCCAAATTCTCAAAATCAAATGGTAATATGACGAACCATTCAATCGACGGGTCCTCATAATGATAATTAAGTGAATAATGGGGGGGTTGTGTTTTTACCACAACAATGCTAATAGACTAGGAAGAAACAATTATCTCTGGTTTATTATTAATGAAATCACAAAAAGAAAAGGATTAAGGCTGAATAAAATCAAAATGCTAAGATTCAAACTCTATGAAATGCCTCAAAATAGAGTTTAATCATTTTGAACATCTCTTGTAGAAATCATAAGAGTAAGATCATGTTTACAATAACCATTAATTAATGACAACATAAACTAAAGGACAAAAGTTTAGCAATTTGTTTAGTAGAAAGAAGTACTCACATTATCATAGGTAGATCCACTGCTACCAGTAGGCATCCATAGCCTCGATGGGTCTACCTCTTAGCCCAATGGAAATGTTAGTATCCCATCTATGTTTAAATATTTCATAGGAAACCTATTTTATTAAAATTGTAAAAACCATTATCTTAACTTGGTAACCAAATATGACAATGACATTCACAAGTGTTGATAGTCATGAATAAGATGGCTCGTGATGAGACCTATTGTCTTACAACAAAGTGTTGTGGCCATTATCCTGGCTTAGTGACCAGATATGATAATGTCATAACAATTAAAGCCCATGATCATGGTAGGTTGGCTCATTAAGAAGACACCCTATCTTTCAAGTTTTTCACATGACTTTTAATTTATACTCTGATAATTTGTGTTAATAGATGGGGAGACAATTCCTCTCCTTAAGAGACAAGATGACATGGAAGAGTTATAGAATACTAAACTGGTGTGTTGCTTTTGTAACCTTAGTATCTGTTTCAAGATATGGCTTATTGTAAAATAGTTTTCTTATGTGTATTAAGGTAAGAGAGAATTCAAATACTAATAGAAGATAATGATATAAGAACTTCAGTATGGCCCTGAAAAATAGCAGTGTAATGATCTTCCTTTTACTAATGGATCCCATTAGATAAGAGTAAAAATTCCGAAGTATTAAACCAAAAATGGGTGGAAACGGCCCTCCAAATGAAAGGTTGGTAATATCACCATGATTAATCCCAAACAAAGGTGAAATCTACATACAAGGGGATTGCAAAAACATACCAAGAAATGTTGTGGAAACAAATCCAACCAAGAGACAAGAGAAAATCAATCAAAACTAAAAATTAAAATAGAAGCAAACCTACTGCAAGAAAAATCATGAAATAAATAAAACTGAAGTGAAACAAGATAAAAGAAATATCTTGATATAAGCAATAAAAATCTTGTTATGTTCTTTGCATTATGTCAAGCATATAAAATGTTGTCTCGCTTAGTGATTTTCTTAATCATAACTTCTATTTAAATAAATTCTCTATATAAATTGAGAGTTTTGATTAAAGTTTTCATATGAGAATTTCACAGGAATGTTATTCCTTTTATCAAATCTCGCTTTAAAACATGTAACTTTGAACAAACATATCTCGAAAGAGAATAAGTAGGATGATAAGAAAAACTCAGAAGTAAAGGAAATATCCTTGAATTAGTTTTAAAAATTGCTCCTTTAAGCATTAAGATTTGTCACAAATGCTTTATTGGTAAAATTTGATCTTCTAACTTAAGCCAATACTTGCCAAAAGGAAAACACAAAATAAGAAAGAAACAATGACAAAAATGGAAAAGATTTCTAGAAAACTAAGAACATATGTTAATGAACATATAAATGTATACCTAGGAGAATTTGATCATATATTTACCTAATGAATATTCATCATCTCCCATGTATTTATCAAATTTCAAAACCATCGATGGAAATTTGTTGATGACAAGAAAATTTCATTTGAAAGCCAGGCAGGGTCTGAAATTCAGCCAACCTTGAGCTGTTGGCCAGCCTTGATAGGGCCCCATCACCCCACCTTCCAACCAAACATCCCTCAACCCTCCAAGAACCTTTGGTTTAATTTTTCTAGATGAGAGATGTAGACTTCAGCACTTGACTCAAATCTTTTCCACCCTCCGATCCTCCATCCCCTCGTCCCTTCGGTCCTTTTTCCTTTGTCAACCTTTTTGTTTGAGTTTCTTCTTTTTCTTTGACTTTCTTCTTTTTTCTTTGATTTTCTTCTTTTGGGTGTTAATGACTTTCTTCTTATTTAATTTAAACTAACTCCTAAACTACATTTAATACTAATCTAAGAAGTAGACTAAGACTAATTAAAGTTGTGCTTCCAATGTAACCATTCAAGCATCTTATTATTTGCATGAATGTGTAAATCAAAAATTAGTAACAAAATCATAAATATACCTACAAAAAAAAAAAACTAAATATATTATATACATCTAATAGTAATGTATGTAAAAGAAGAAACCTATTTAAAAAGTCTCTTCCTTGAAATTCTTCCAAACATATGTCTATAGGGTCATCAAAATAAGGATGTGATTCAGATGTTTGAAAAGAATTCAAATAAAGAAGAAACACCAAACTAGTATTAAATGTTAAATATTTGCAAATGAAAGGTTGTTGTAAAGAAAAAGAAACATAAGAAATATTCTTTTCAAAAGAATTGGGTGGATGGCAATATGGAAGATTCCCAAAGGGAGTACTTGGCTCGCCTGAATGCATTGATGAACTTTCAAGTGTCATAATTTGTGATGAACGTATTTGAAAATAATAAATAAATTGATTGAGCATGAACAAATAAAATGTCAAAATAAAATGTAGTTGATGTCCTTGCCTTAAACTCTTGAATTGATTCTCATATATGTTTATTAATGAACCTAATGAGTGTCTAGAGTTTGAATGTTCAAAATACTAGTACAATGTGCTCAAAAATTCAAAAATTAGATTCAAAAGAAAAATTAATTCAAATAAGGGAGCTATAAACGTAGCAGATTAAAGTTTACCTTAAGGTTACAAGTAATGGTACAACATGGCTAGGATTCATTTGCAAAGATTTCTTTCCCACAATCATCAATATAAATTATACAATTAAACTCATTATTTGTGTTCTTTTGCGGGAATGGGAAGATTTCAAACTTATGATCCAAAAAGGGCATTTCGTCATCACAGGTATCAAAAATTTGGATAGGTTATTGAATAACAAAATTAATAGCATGATTGAATGTTTAAAAATTAGAATGGACCATAATAAATCCTTGATTAAAGTTCTCTTTATCTTGAAAAAAATATTCACCTAAGGAATCAGACAAAATCATTTCCAAAGAGAAAAGATTCTGAGTATTTTCATTTTCCAAGTCATCATCATAAGTAACTTCATAACTATTCTTTTCCTATGAATTAAATAAATCATAACCAAGCAAATGATTGTCTATCAAGTTAAGAGAATCTTCAGGTTTATTGATTGAATTATAGACTAAATTTTCTCTACCAATATAAGAAATTAATAATTCATTATTTGATCAGATATTGATCAAGTACCTTACTGATAGCTCAAATTTCAAAGTGTTCGAAAGAGTGTGGAACCTAAACAACCGGATAGATCTCGTCTTCCTGATATCGACTCCGTGAACGATTCAAAGAACTGATATTACATGAAGCAGTTATCATAATTTGAAAAGTCCAGTGAAACTGCAATTTATGGAAATTTGACCAAGAATAATATTATTTTTGGAAATATTAAAAAAAAAATATTTTCCAAGGAATATTCCCTAGAGTATTCCCTTTTGGGGTAAGCAATAAACCTTTCCTTAAATGTCTTTCTTTAAGTTCTGTATTGGGAATGTGGGTAGTATTCGAAAAGTGGGAAACAATATCTCATGCTGAAAAAAAGCTGCAAATGGAATTCTACGATTTCATGCGATTAACCTTAGCGATTGACACATAGCATGGGAAAACTACTTTTCTCGCACACTCTTGACCTGATATCAGTCGTGCAAGAATCTGCGCGAGATTGCGTGATAGTCGTTCGATTGGACGAGTCATATCGACGGTGGAGATCATTCGAGTTAGTTGGTGAGCAAACAATGTGATAGACGTTGGATCGAGTGCAATAGATTGATGATGGATATTCCGCTATTTTAAATGCTTCTAATGCAAACGTAACCATCAGTTGCAAATGGTAGACACACAGTTGCATGACTTCCAGCTCTATGGAGGATTATCCCTAACCGTTGGGATTATACCACCTCATATGCGTGCCCAAGTAGTTATGCCAATGGCTACCTTCGATGGTACCACTTGGCAGAGTGGACAAAAAGGTGGATATTCTAAATTTAACTAGAGTTAAGTTCGAATTCGCCAAATTTGGTGGAGTATCCTTAAGGGATATTGACTAAATGCACTCCAGGAGCAGCTTTCAATGAGAGGGAGTGAAGCAAGAGGCTAGCTAGGATAATTGGAGCCTTCTAAAGCCAATGGAATAGTCGAGAGAGACTGAAGAAGTTATCTTCATAGATATTTTCATCCAGGGAGATTTTGGAGCTCAAGGCCACCACAAGTTGGATGCAGTTATAGGAGCTACCAGTACACATTCTCAGCAAACCAACAGTCATTCATGACTGCAATGAGGATTTTGAATCCATTACAGGGATTTTCAAAAGAATTTGGAGACTTCTAAAGGCTGAGATGCTACAAGGGAGCTTCAAGTAGCCTAGTGCCAACCGTGGAGGAAGGCCTAGTTTGGGGATGTCGTGCTCATTTTGAGCAAATGATTATTCTATTGTTGGTGTATGATATGTGCTAGAGATAGTAGAAGAGGTTTCAGTGACAGTTAAATAATTTTGAAGGAGTTCGTTCCATCAAGAAGCTCAGGGTAGCTCAGAGCACTAATTGAAGGAATCAAGTCTAAGGGGTCTTAGATCTGTTTGCAAAGTGATGATAGCCATGACAAGGATATATATGGTACTCTAAGCCCATTGGATCAGTTCAGTAATCATTGGATTTAAGTGTGGAAATCCTAGATTAAATTTGTTGTTATATGTTGATGCTTACTTGCTGCATTATATGGATGTGATGTGCATTTAATACAAGCAAAAACAAATGGACTTAAAGCACTTAAACAGTTAAAAACAAAATATATACACCTATTTCAATTATTTAATTATGCAAATGTCAGATATAAGTTAGATCATTTATTTGTTAAACTGAGTGGGAGGTTCTTGTAAGCATAACAAGTTATCAAACCCCCATTTTAGATCATTATTAATATCATTTCCTCTATTTTCTAATTTTAAATATGTATCCAAAGGAATCATTGATTGATTATGAATTAAACTAATATTGTTCAATATGTCAGGGTAGAGAGAAAAATAGGAAGTTGAAGATATATACCTGAAGGTTTCTCTATTCATAGATGATTTTTGATTTTCCAAAATAGACAATTAAAATTCTTCATATATGTGATCGATTCGAAATTTGTTGTTGCACTGGTCCATCATTTGAAATTTATTATCTGCAGATTGTGAATTAATTTCAGCAGTAGTATGTGCATTTTCGACATTCTCTAGTTGATTTAATTGCTCCTAATTGAGTTGTTACTGATCATTGCTAATATATTGTGCATTTTGTTGTAATTCCACTTGGTCAACATTATGTAAACGTGGAGCATTTGTGGCATTATCATTTGTAATTACAATTTGCAAAGAATCGAAATTATCATTTTGAGCAAGTGTATCACTATCAACAAAGGATATACTTTATGGTTCTTGATAGTTATCACAAGATACGGATACTAAATGCCTAAACCATCCAATCAATTGGAATTGAGGAAAATATTTGGAGCAAAACTGCATTAAAATTAATTTAAATATAACATAAAACACATCCAATGTTCATCTAACATCCTATGCAATTCTTCTAACTCATCACACACCTTTTCATAGTCATATTCCTGAAATGCATGAAAGAAAATTGAAAATTCATCCCAACTACGTACATAGGAAACTGGAAGTGACAACAACCAGCATTTGGCTTTCCTTGTCAAAGTTAGAGAAAATATTTTGCCAATAATATCTTCGTCAATATTGAAATTATTGCAACTTAATATAAATTAAAGGGAATAATTAAAAGAAAATGTCTTACCATTATATTCTACTTGAGACAAGATATTGACCGCCTTTACTGGAGTGGTTTTTGGATGAAGTATAATAAAGCAACTCCAATGAAGTGTTTTACATGAGGCCATATTAAATAGAAAAATTATTCATAGAAAAATCATTGGCCCTCCTTCTAGTGCTAAAAATGTTGAAGGCTCGAAAATATCTTCCTACAACATTATAAGGGGGACCACTCGGTTGGGAACTTAAATAAGCCCATTTTCCGTTCAAATGATGGTTATGACTGGTTAAACTAGGTCTAGTTCCCTTCTCTCTATCTTCACTGGCTTAAAATATGACTTTCAGGTACCAATAGGGAAGAGACATCAGATCAGCCCTCTTGTTGATCAAGAAAAAGTGATCCTTTAGTTGATTTGGTGCTCAGCCAAGCCACAACTAAAGTCTGCACCTGTATGAGGGGACTTCTAGAATGCATAAAGTAGAATTAAATGGAAAGTATAATCTAAGATGTATCTATTCCTATACCTATCTCAATTTAAGGAAGAATTAGTCCTTCTCTCAATCAAGAGAAGCTAAAAGGATCGGAAAAGAAGTGTGTAGGATGTGAAATAAAATGAAGGAACTAGATCAGGGAAATAGTTCACCAGATATAATCCTTGTTAAAATAATTATGAACAACTAAATTTCTAATAAATAGTTACTATACACTTAACCGTAGATAACTCGAACTCCTAATACAACATATGCATAAGGACCAAAAGATTCATGCCACAATACTAAAATAGTTCAAATACATGACATGTATGAAGCAAGACATCTATAAGATTAAACTATTAGATAACTAGAAGCTTAAGAAGATGAAGGTATGTCCTTATACAAGTTCCAGTTTCGAATCTCATTTTTTATTAACCCTGCAAGATAGCTTGACGAGATTCTAAATGAGCATTTCAATAAATAGTCAATAGTAGTGCTGAAAAACCAAATACATACTCATACACTAGAAATGATATCTAAAAATTAAAGTATTTACTTCGAATAATAGAGCGAGCGCTAGTGCTATGCAACCAATTACATAAATAAATATTATTATAAAGATGAATCAAATTATAGAAAACAATAGAGAGCTACAATAGTGCAAGTTGTCTACTTCCTCTAAACTCAATTCCTTGCCTGCAAAGATGGATCAAATCTCACTACAATAGTGTAATTGAATCACAAACTCCCTAATTACAAACATGTTGTAAGCCCAAGCATTACTCTTCCTCTTATCTTTTCGATTCGAAATCCCCTTCTCATAATAAGAGATGGGTATTTATACACACTAGAAATATTAACAGTTTCATAAAATCTCTCCATATTCGAGTTAATTATAGCATAGATTTCTTTAATTCAATTGGATGATAGCATCTATTACCCAGTTTTGTGTGTTCAGAGAAGGATGATCTCGCTTGTAGCCTGCTTGTTTCGAATCGATAGGTGAGGAACAACCGATTCAACAAATTTATTTTATTACAATCTCCCTTTTCCATCTGGAGGAATTTCATTGGTGATACACTGGATAAGTTTCATTACAAGCCTTACATAGAAATCTCTATTATAACACATAACAAAATCAAAGTTAGCCATGAAAATAGTGGAAACAATAATATGCAAACAAACTCTAATTATGCCCAAAACCAATAGAAAAATCAAGTGGCCTTTTCAATTAATATCGCAATGGCCTCTAGAAGTGACAAGTGGTAAGAGTTGATTGGTATCGAAGAAATGGATATCGATAGTTTTAACAATGGGCACAAATGAAAAATCCCGATATAGGAGGCTGCAATATGGAGTAGATGACCAGACGTGATATTACATTATATCCCTTTAGTAACACTATCAGGTCCATTATATAGAAGGTGTAAATCAAAGATTTGATATCATAGGTTTGGTATCATAGGTGTGAAAGGATAACAACCAATTGGAAAGTCTCAATATGAGAATTATGATATGAATAACGAAAGGTTTTTTTAGAGATCAGAGATTTAGAAATATCAGAAATCACTAATTGGAGGAAATTATTATGAGAAGTTGGAAGGACTGGGATATTTGATATCGGCAAGATTGGTATATCAGAGGTCGATAATGAACAACCCCAACATAAATTTTCCTGGGTGATGTGGGAGGTGGATCACAAATCATGATTGTGAAATGGTTATGTTGCATAAGCCCTTTATTAAACCTTGTTAAATTATTTATCAAGTGGAACAAAGGTGAGGACCAATCAGGGTTTTAATATATCGCAACATTTAAACATTGTAACGTCGATATTTGTTCTTTGTGATATGCATAAACTACAACCACATGTTGCATAAGATGAAGGCCTTGGATATTGGAAGGGATTATATCGTAACTTTTGGGTTGAGGCTCCCCGATATCCAGAAGACACGAGGTTCTAATATGTGTAAGCCTGATATATATAATAGTATGATTGCCACTTCTATTAAATTTATGAATGAAGTTTAAATGTTTGTGTTTCAAAACAATTAGCCACTTGTAATATAAAGGGTTTAGCCCTAATAATACTTTGAAATAATAAAGCCACTTTAACATTGAAGCTTGGTCTCACCGACTATGTAAGGGACAAAATAAATCAAAAAGTAATGTAAACATCTAATATTCAAATGTCAAAATGAGATCAAATGAGTTATGATAGGAATATAAGAAAAAAACGAACTCATTTAGGCAATCCAAATTCTCAAAATCAAATGGTAATATGACCAATGATTCAATCATAGGGTCCCCATAATGATGATTAAGTTAATAATGGGGGGTTGTGTTTTTACCACAACAATTCCTTGAGCATTTGTATTCTCTTGCTCTGTTTCACATACAAAGGCTTCAACTTCTCTCTTTACAATCTTTACTGCATTTTCTTCATCCATATGCATGCCTACATAATGGGTTTCAATTTTATGGTCTTGATGACTATCATCCACTTTTGAGTGGGATTATAAAATCTATGTTATCTTCTCATAGCCTTGCTCATCTACTCTTAGATCTGTGGTTGACTCAACAAATTGTGACACATCCTGCTACTGCATGTCACTCCCCCTTGCACCAAATTCTTCTTCCAAGGTCTTGCATTTTTCCTTGGAAGTTGTAGCTTTTGTTAGCTTGCACAAAGAATTCTCATCCAATGCTTATTTTATAAAATTATATGCTAAAGCATCACATACTTCATCCTATGAGTTATTAGAGTAGTACTTAATTAACTCTTTAACGTGAAGAAAATTTACCATTTTGATAACCCAAAAAATTAAAATATTTACCAGTAAACATGGGAGGTGGTCGTATATCAAAGTTGCACCTCTCAACCTCAATTTCTTCTTTGTCTTCTACTAGACTTCTCAGTTCCTCGTCTGTGTCCTAAACCTCTCTAAACATGGGAATGATCTTTGCCTCTTCTTTTCAACTCCTTTTCTTAATCTTTTTCATTCACTATTTAGGACCCATGATTGTTGTCTATGTCCTTTGTCTTATATTTTCTTTCCTAATTGCATGAGGTTATCTTCCATATACCCCCCCCCCCACCGCAAAAAAAAAAAGAAAAAAAATGATTTTTAATATGCGCCCTCATAAGGCACAATCTTCACCTAAAACACTTTCATGCTTGACAAAATAGATAACTTTTCCAAACAACGAGCCTTTTGGAAAACCATAAACTCACTTTCCAATAAAACCACCTTGAACTTTTTATAATAAAACAACCTTTTTTTTCTTTTAAATGTGTCCCAAACCTTTCAAATAAAAGTTATACTTTCAATTAAAAAAACACTTTGATCTTTAAAAAAATCTTTCATAATCCTTTAATATCTCCCACCATTAAAAAATGACCTTTTTGAAATCCATTTAAAACACTCAAAAAATGTATATGTATTCTCATAAACCCCTTTAGAAAAACACTTTGAAAAGGATTTTCTTTAAAAGATGCTTTAAAAGATAAAATAAATGTTGTTTAAACCCTCATTCTTTCTTGAATAAAAATTGAAATTCAAACCTTCGGCTTGTGTTTCCTAGGCTTGCATCCCTCTTTTGCAATTTACTTGTATTCCACTCAACACACAACTAAAATCCTCCAAATTAATTTTTAAACTTCTTCAGAGTGGGGTTGCACAAACTAGCTATGTTGGCTCTCGGTGGCTACCGACGTGTCTGGTACAACGAGCTAATACTTTTTGAAATTTATGTATGACTTCTTCGAATCAACATGGAAACGGCTCTTACCGGATGCAATAGTGGATTTCTTTTTATTCTCAGCAATGCTTTATCATTCATATTGTGTATTTTCAAGATGTTGCATTAGATTATCTACCGCTTTAGATTCTCTATCTCCACCTCAACTCTGATACCAATTTGATGGAAAGGAAAGAGGAGAAAACACAAATTGATACACAAATAATATGATCGGTTGCTCTTCTATTGACCATAGAAGCTTGACTTGACTTTATTACAATGAACTCAACATGGGGCATGTATGCTTAAACATGCAAACACACACTATATTTTACTTTTCCCAAAATAATATTGAACTCTAAGTCACTCAAATTGACTTAGTTAACTCACACTATAGATATGGATGGCACTTAAACAAGCTTATCACCTCATGCATCACTCGACTTGGATCTTCATAAATCTTCATGCAGGAGTAATTACTATTTCTAACAATTACGGGGTTGATACCCCGTATATCAGAAAATGGGGAGTCCTCACTTGTGGTTCCTCCTTGAGTTTCCAGCCTGTTATTCAGACAATGTGGTTAGGCCAAGGAGGATCAATGCCTCTCATCGATTGTAGAGGGGAGCAGGTGCCCCTTAACATCAGCAAGTAGGGAGTCCAGACTTGTAGTTCTTCCTTGAGGTTCAAGTCATAATTTAGACCTTGTTGGGGCTAAGTTCTTTCACCGTGCACTAAATTTTGTCCAACCCTTAATTTGTGACATCGATTGTTACCTTAAACTTTGTTGGCTACAATATGATGCCTCACGTTATCACTCCATAATTTCCCTATGTTGAGGAAGAAAACTACAAAGGCAACCACAAAACCAATTTTAAAGCTGGGACTTAGCCCTTCCAACTTTAGATAGGGATCTCTCTATATGATTTAGATTTTTGCTTTAGATTTTAGCCTAGCTATTTGAGTTTAAGATGGGTTTTTTCAAAATTTTGGTTGAAAGATGTAGGAAAAGTCCACAGGGAATGGAGTCATGAACCTTTAGGTATTCAATCACAACAAGACATAGTAGTTTTAATAGGGCAGGATAGGAAAACTTTTGGATCCTATAGAGTATCTGTGGGGTGAATTAGGTGAATATGATTTAACTTCAATTAAATATGGAGCATACTAAGATGAATTCTATATTTAAAATAAGAAAGAAAACATGGATATTGCTAACAAGCCATAGCAAAGTACACTTAAGAAAATTCAGACCTTAATATTATTGCAACAATAAACATGGAAAAAACATATGGAAATTGAAAAATGAAACAATTTCACATAAGAAAACACATCAATTTCTTAACACGAGAATCCTGGAACAAAAATCTTTGTATTTTTGTAAATTGGTCACTTTGAGTACAATCCAGTGCTTACATCAATATACAGTCCTTTTCATCATACAAGTTCCAACCCTATTTACATATTCAAAAACTGTTTAGATAGTGCTTTACCTAACTGTCTTACAAAATAATAATCATTTAATAATTACAGAAACATATATATTTCAAATATCTCTCAAGTTCATGTATGCAAAGATAAACTTGAAAATATTATGTATGTCCTAGAATAAATATAGGAAACTATTTTTGCATCACTAGTAGAAAATGAGAAATTAGTGACTAGGTGACTAAAAAAGTTAGTCACCGCAACTTTTCCTATTGAAATACTACCAAAAATGAGAAATGTTAAGCGCTCTAACTAAAAACGACTAACATAAATCACTAATTTAGTCACGGGTTAAAATATGGGACTATCTAATACATAATACAATTAAAAATGACTAACATGAGTGAATAATTTAGTCTAAGAACAAAAATACAAGTACTACAATAATATGAATCCGTTTTTTATGTTAGTCATATTAATTGTGTCAAGCAATCTAAACTTACAAGTGATAAAGGTTTGAAAGGCTATTAAAGATTGGTTGAAATGTTACCCTTTCTTAAATACTTCTTCATCCTCAAATGGTGTATATGTGAGCCAACTTTGTATTGTTTATCTCTAATAATTTGAAATTT
>APFE030755605.1:65246-84482 GCA_000404065.3 Pinus taeda
TGATAAGCCATGGTATTGGCCCATGGTATTGTAACAAAGCCGATTTACAAGTTAATATCCATGGTAAAGTGAGGGTGAATATCCATGGTTATAAAATATTTTGATTGTAAAATAATTTATGTTTTTTGGGCTTGTGGTATCGATAATCCATGGTATTGACCCATGGTATTGTAACAATGGCTATTTTTTACAAGTTAATAATATTACAGTAATGGGGGGGTGAATATACATGGTTAAGAATCTTTTCATATTGTTATAAAATATTTTGGTTGTGAAATAAGTTATGGTCTTTGGACTTACATATTGATAAACCATGGTATTAGCCCATGGTATTGTAATAGCTTATTCACAAATTAATAAAAATATCAAAATATAACAAATTGAATTTTATTATTGTTATTAATTTAACTTTTTATTATTAGTTGATGCCATATTTAAATGTTTACAGTCATCCCCCTATCATTTTTAACTTTTTCTTCTTTTTTAATTTAGCGTAACAAATTCCTGTTAAAAATAAATCACTTAACCCAATCGAAATTTATATATTTTATTTTATATTATAAATATTTCTTTTATTTTTTCCATTGTAAATATTTCCAGTTTAGCATTGGGTTCAAATAAAATATTCACATATTACAATATCACATTGTAGCACTGTATTTTTCTCTGCCTTGTTGATATCTGCGTCGAAATGTCAGAAGAAGGAAGGCCATCAACGTGATCTATGGATTTCATGGGATTCGATCCCGAGATGGATTTTGCATGGGAAACACCTTAGGATAGCATCAACGATTAAATGGAGGAAGGGAAATGTCATTCGGCGTGGATATCTTGGCCATTTTTGCATGGGTATGAATTTGGACTCTTGCTTTTTACTAAAGATGATTTTTGTTCTTAGGGGTAAACAATTTCAAGGGTTTATATGATCAAAGCACAAATTTCATCTACAGGTGAGGGTTTAATGATTACTTTATAGGGTTACTCTGAGAGATGATTACTTTGGAGAGTTCGACGTGGATATTTTGGCCATTTTTACATGGGTATGAATTTGCACTATTCCTTTTTACTAAAGATGATTTTTGTTCTTAGGGGTAAAGAATTTCGAGGGTTTATATGATCAAAGCATAAATTTCATCTATAGTTGAGGGTTTAATGATTACTCTTGAGAGTTCTTCCGTTTTACTAAAGATGATTTTTGTTCTTATGGGTAAACAATTTCGAGGGTTTATATGATCAAAGAATAAATTTCATCTACAATTGAGGGTTTAATGATTATGATAATGTAGATCTTCATTTCGGCCAACAATTCATCAAAAGAGAATGCACAAGTAAGCATTTTTTATGTTTTTATTGTACAAAGGGTTTCAGTTGAGGGTTTAATGATTATTATAATGTAGATCTTGATTGCAGCCAAAAATTCAAGAGAAAAGAATGCACAAGTAAGTATTTTTCATGTTTTTATTGTACAAAGGGTTTAATGATTATGATAATGTAGATCTTGATTGTAGCCAACAATTCATCAAAAGATAATGGAAAAGTAAGCATTTTGTATGTCCTTATTGTACAAATCAGTTCGCTCCTCCTTAACTTTTCTAGTGTCGGAATGCATGAAATTTTATTTTTTCTTTCACCTTCTTTTTAGTGGTTGATTGTTTGTGTAATGGACTCTACCATGACCAATTCAAAGGGCTCGAGTGATGCAAACAAATTTTCTGGTAGGATGAAAATAATAGACCTTCCTCATACTATGTTACATGAAATTAAAATTTCTTGTAATCATGAACATAAATTTTTTCTCTTTCATCCTTAGATTCTGATCTCAATGCCTACAGTTTTAAACCATGTTACTAGATTTTAAGTGGAATATACTTAGATCCATTAAACCTTACAACTCTTCAAAGCTTAGGTTAATTTCATCTAAAAATAAGGAACGTGAATGGCTTTTGTAATTTATACTGAATTCTTACAGACAATGATTAAAAATGGAAGAACCCAAATGGTCTAATACTTTTTACCCACCCATCAATTTCCAAGACCTTTGCTATTATTCTTAACCTAAACAGAGAGAGTAGAAGAAGCACAGGAACCTAGATGAGGGGGACCCCGACCTCCTTGATACTTTTCAAAAGCTAGGCATGCCCTTGACTAGAAGAAGAGATTGACCAACATTGTTGTAGATGTTATTTTTTACATTGTCTACATTGCTACCATGCATAGGTAGACTCTATAGGGAGTTCAGGTTATCTTTTTTCATTTATAAGAGGTAATTTTGGAGTATCTTAATCTATTTAAGAAGTAGCTTGGCAGGGTTGTTCCTCCTGCTGACAAATATTATGCTGAATTGTATTTTCTATTTTTTTACTAGTGATAGATTTTTCTATTAAATCCCCAAGTACACTTTGTTACCTATGGAAATATCCACTTATTTTAGGATGAATGAGATGGATACTAGGCAGTTTGAGGGGACTCTTATTGTTGTAGATGAGAGGAGTTATGTGAGGTGGGAGGAGTTCTGTGACATATATTGAAGGATGCACTACACCATTTTATGACACCAATCATATACATGCCACAGTAGTGGATCTCTATTGCACCAAGGGAGCAACAATAAAGTATTCCAATGTAAGCAATTGTTACGCCAGGGATGAGGAATGAAGACATGGGATTTATAATTTTATTGTGTAAATAGGTTTGTGCGATGGAGACAAATAAAGGATTTCATGGACTTGAGTAGAGACTGGTTCGACAATCACCTGGAAATACTCAAGAATTGTTTTGAAAGGTGATGATGCAATTGGAGAGTTCTATTATGTTGCCTTGAAAAATAACTATCAATAGGGAGGACAAAGATGATCCATATAGAGAAGAATTGAAAAAGTATGATTGTTTCTAAAATTATATCTATATGAAAGTCAAGCAACTTATACAGAGGCTTAGTGCAGGTGCAACCAAATTCTCATAATGCAAGGATTTTTTCACAGTGTGATTTGATGCTCATCAGTGACCAGGCAGCTGCAAATACTTATCATTACATTCAAGTACAATTTGAGTTGCATTCTAAAGTCTCTAATTTCATTTATTGATAGTCCTTTTGTATCCTTGTCTCTCTTAATTTCATTGTGGTAGGATTGGAATGAGTTAAAAAATCAAGCATTTCATTGAGTAAAATAGACACCCACATGTCACTACATGTCATTGTGCATACTCTCTATTTTTTATACAATTAGAAGTGAGAAATATGATGTGTGCACAACTAAAAATCCTAGTAGGCATGATTATTCCAATCTTAGCATGGAAATTGAAACCGAGAATCATAAAATATCAATAAATTTGTGACACAGAGTAAAAAACACAAAAAAATATTTTATGTCAACATTGTCTATTTAGTGCAAGACACTACTAATATTTCATAATTTTCAAAGGTGGTGGATGTCATGAAGATTCCCTCAAGCAAAGTTACTGGCTTGAAGATAATATGGTCAGTGCAACTATTTACTTTAAATAGGCTAAATTTAGGTAATTAAAACAAGTTTGAAAATCATTAGAAATACCACCCCAACATCATTTTATTTCTAGTTGTACAAGATAATATTGAATAAAATTTTGATCACTTCCATTTAAATTGATTGTACATAAAATAACAAACAAGGTGATTCTTTTAAAATCTATATCCATCATTAAATATAATATATGACAAGGATGGCTCATAATTTTAAAGGCTATATCCATCACCAACTATAAGATAAGATATAAGATAGTCATAATATAATCACTAATAATTAACCAATATTCATAATTTATAATTAAATAGTATGATATGGCTAATATTATAGGACACAACTATAGGGTAGGACTGTGAGGGGCATTGTGAGAATATATGTACACTTCTCATTGTATTAGACAATCATCTCTCAGAGTGTGATATCCATCCAACGAAATGTACTCCCATAGGCCATTGTGGGATTTAAATTTTTCTTTCAGTGGAAATGTGGTGATATATTTTCTTAGGTCTTAGTGTTTTGCTTCCCTAAGGTTTTGACACTACTCATAGCTAACACCTTCATTCAACCAAGTGAGGTACTCATCTTGGAAAGTTGAATAATTTTGTCTCCGCAATCCAATATGGTGTTGGACCAATCTAATGATCCTAAGAACACAGGTCATAATAGCGAGGAACTTTTACTATCGGTAAAAGAATGTCCAAATTTAAGGAACATGACTCATTTAGAACAAGAAATAAGGATATTTTTTACACTGGTCTTTTTTCTTCCATTTGTTTTCACAAGTTATTTATTGTTTGATATTTTTAACATGTAACTTGGTATGATTGTGCCTAAGGTTTTGTTGAAGGTTGAATGCTAAGTTCCTAAGGTGTTATTTTCTATGGTGACATTTTATTTGCTTTGTTTATACAGGTCATCTAGTTGCATAGTGGCCACTATCGAATGTTGAAGTATATTTCGTATAAATCTTTTATAGTATAATTTATTTTATATTCAAATATTCAGCGTCTTTCATGTCTTATACCTTGCATTGTATCTTCTTTCATTTTTAGGAGAGGAACTCAATATTAATGGTAAGAAGCAACAATTGAAGAAAGAGGAGAACAATAACACTTGGAGTGACAAATGCAAAATGAGAGAGACAAGAGAATATGTCTAGTGATACCCGTAGAGCCAATATTTTTCATAAGACACACTCATAAACATTGATGGTCAAGCCTTCAGAGTTGGTGAATTCACTTGCAATGCTTTGACAACACAATGATAATGTTTTGAAATGATGAAACAATATTTCATGTGTAAATTTTTGTCGAACCGATATTAAGTTGGAAACTCATATTGTAATACTTGATATTTTATATAATAAAATTTATATAGTTGAAATTATTTTTATTTGCACTTGATATTAGTTAGTTTTGTAATTAACATATATAACTTTGTGTTATCATATTAGATAAACATGCACATTGTATGGCATTTTTTAAAAATTTAATCGCAAAATCATACTAATTAATTTATGTTGATTAATAATGAACACATAAAATTAATCTAAAACTACTAAATTAGTAGTTTATATTAATTAATGATGAACACGAATAAAATGAATATATGACTAAATTAGTCGTCTATAATTATTATGAATGAAATTAAATGAAATGAAAAGAAACTACTAAATCAATCGTTTATATAATGCATATCAAAATACCAAAAAAAGATAAATGACTACTGCAAATGATAATTTTTTAATTAAAATGACGAATAAATTTTGCATATATATGACTATTAGTAACTAATTTAGAGTATCTTATAACACAACTAAAATTTAGTCATATTTATTTGGTCATCAATTGGTTTCAAATGATGACTAAAATTTGCATATATGTGACTATTAGTAGCTAATTTACAGTATCTTATAACACAACTAACATTTTGGTCATATTTCTTTGGTCATTAATTTGTTTTATCAATGATTAAGATAGTAGTATATTTTGTTGTATATTTGTTCATTAATTGCGATAATTAATAACTAAGCCAATGAAAAATTAATAACCAAATTTATGACTAAATATAATACTAGATGGTAAAATTGAGGAAACCAATTAATGACTAAGCTAAAAATGACTAAAAGTTGGTCGTGTTATAAGATATTGAGGCTCCCACCTAGGGATTTTTCCTTTATAAACTGATTAGTGACTGAGCTCTTTAAGTCTTCAAAACCACGTGCTAGTCCCAATGTCGAAGCCCCTCTATTATAACTTTTTCAACTGGCCAATATTACAAAGCGCCGATATCCCTCAACCTCTAACTTGCAAACTTTGATCATTACATCATCCTTTGGCACATGTCACCTTGTGAGTGATGACACATGTCACCCTTTCTGGTCTCTTATGACCCCCGAAATGTCGAATATTTCTACCATATGTCCACCTCACAACCACATCATGATGATGTCAGCCGCCATGTTGCATATCGGAACCAATCGTTGTTCACCATGTGTCCCTCTGGCGGAGAGGGAAAATGACCAAACTTGTTCTGGTTTTTTACTAAAATCCTTTTTTAATCCATCTTCAACCTTTCCCAATGCTTTAACACTAAAGGAACATTCCTGGCTATAACCCGATCAACATTTTCCCATCGTAACTTTTTAATGTCATCACATTGCTCCACTTTGGAAATTCACTGATTGCCAATTGCGATATGTGATATGCACCAGATCACATTGACATGTGATTGTCGATTTGACCTTGTGTTGTGATTTGTGTTGGACCTTCGATATGTGATTGCCGATGTGCCATGAACCTCCGATCGTCATTCCCTGATATCACTCTAGATCTCTAATATGCATTATTTTTCATTCCTTTTAAAGGTTTGAAACCTTCAAACTTCAACATGCCATTTATTTTTATCCAAAAGCCCCATTTTGGATGTCCACATACCTTTGGGAAGCTTGCTCAAAGCTCTTTCTAATGGAGAGGTTCTGATGTAGACTTTAAATCCTTATGTTTCTTGAAAAATGATTGCAAACATCACTACTCATTTTCTCATTGAATAGTTGAAATCACACTTTCCATGATGATCCTCTACATGAAACTTGTATCTACCATAAGAATCCTTCTGAACCATGCACTGTAACACACAATCTTGTGAGTCTACTTGACATCAATGCCAACATTCACTCATGACAGCTTAATGATGACCCCTTAGGGACCTTACAATTCAAATAAAGACTAATGGACACCTTTTTTCATACATATTTATGATAACTTCAGAAATTTTGAGACCTTAGTACAAAGATAATTTATACTATAATACATGGTGAATTTATAGGCTAAAATTTACAAGCAAATTCCCAAAATAAATAACTGGATAGATAGACTTTGATTACCTATATTATAGGACCCTAACAATGGCTCCAATGGGGATGACATCCTCCCTGCGAGGTGTCAAGAACATCGTAGATCAGTAGCCTTCTCCATTGGGTAGTTATTTCATCATAAAAAATTGAAACTAACCTCTGTAAATTGAAAATCATAGATATAGCAGCAATTCATTTGAAACTTAGGGTCTTCACTCCAAGCTTCAATTTCAGATGATAGACACCCACAAATGCAATAGTTGGAATAATAAAATGATATATACAATTATGTGTTTTGTGATCAACTAAACTTAGATGTAGTGTTTGAGCAACCTGTCATTAACAAGTCCTCCTGATAGTGTTTCTTCGGTCAGATACTCTAATAGAAATGCATTGTTTCCATGTAAAGCTCCAATCTTGTAAGGGCCTTTCCACAAACTATCAAATTTCACATGTTTACCCTTCTCCATATTCCAAGCATCCCATTTTAGGACAAGGTATTTGAGCTGGAAATCATCTACTTTGACTCTCCTATCATGAATTCTTTTGATCTAGTCCTAAATTGTCTATGCATTGTTGTATACTTCTTCTCTAGTCTATTGTAAATGTATCATTTGATTTATCCTTCTTTATGTATCATTTGGTTCTACTTCCACTTCCTGCAACAATTTTAGCATTGGAATTCCTATAAAAGTAGAAAAAATTGCACATATTCCATATATCAATTGGTATGGTGACAACCCAATTGATTTCTTTGTGCCTATCATATCTGCCCATAGAGCATTTATCAATTTCTTGTGTTAGGATTTCTTGCTTTCCTGCAACAACTTCTTTACGATGTTCATTAAGTTCTTATTAGAAGATTTTAACAAGATCTGAAGAGGGTTCTTTTTTACTTCCCATCTTGCAAGGAAACATCAGTGAATTGTTCTAAATCTGCAATGCAATGTGTTGGCAATTCCCTGAACCATTTTCTAACTTCCCCTGCCAAACTTTGTGTAAGGAACCTCATTTTCACATCACCATCATCAACTTATTCCAAATATGAGAATTCATTCATCTTGTCTATGTGTTGTAGTGATTTTATAGACCTACTGCTATCAAATTGGATTATGCATTGCCCTTAAGTCTAGGGCATGGCATTCAGTTGTGCTGGTAAAGCCGAAGGGGCATAACATGCTTCCATGACTAGAATATGAGAAGAGATGAAACTGTAGTTGTGTTGGATATTAGGGGTAGTAAAGAAGGTGGAATTGTGACTTACTGAGTTGGTATAGAAGGAGTCTATATGGTAGAAGAAATGGGAAAAATGGTGAAAAGAGAAACCACAAGAGGAGTTGATGATGAGGCAGAAGAAGAAAAGTAGTTGATTGATCTATAAATTATTTCTAAGCAGCCTGATTCAATTTAGTCACCAAATCTTCAAGTTTTTCAAACTCTTTTATAACATATTTATCAGAATCTAAAATGGCAGGCTTATGTTTTGAGATATAATGTTTCAAAATATTTTCATCAAAGATTGTCTCAGGGAAAAAGATTTCTTATTTGTTTCGGAAAAGACTCTGCTCGAAAAGTAAGTCAAATTAAATATCCTCAACAATTATAAAATTTTCTTCAAGGGAATTAACTCTTGCCAATGTATTATTGCTTGATTGGCTCTCTTTAAAACTCTTCTTCCTAATCAACTTCTTTGCATTACTTACAATTTCATGTGGGTTAGGATCTGGGCGGGTTCCGGTGTAGATTTTCTTGGGAGCCATACCTTCGAATAGATTATTTACATATAGGTATATGTACAAATTCTGGATCAAAAACAACCTAAATAGCTTCTACTTCCCTGTCACCCACAGGAAATAGCTTTGGAGCTCTGAAATCAATATTCACCAGGGAAATATTTTGTTTTTAGGTCAGTCCTGTGTGGATTCACTGAGATGTTATCACTTCGTAATTTTCCTAGGTTGAGGAAGAAAACTAAAAAGATAACCACAAAACCACTTTTAAAGTTGGGATATAGCCCTTCCAGCTTCAAAGAGGTATCTCTCTATATGATTTATATTTTTGCTTTAGATTTTAGGCTAGCTATTTGAGTTTGAGATGGGGTTTTTCAAAATTTTGGTTGAAAGATGTAGGAAAATTCCATTGGGCATGGAGTCATGAACCTTTGGGTAATCAATCAAAAAATGATAGAGTAGTTGTAATAGGGTTGTATAAACAAACTTTTGGATCTTATAGAGTATTTATGGGGTGAATAGGATGAATATGATGTAAGTTCAATTAAATATAGAGCATACTAAGATGAATTCTATATTTAAAATTAGAAAGAAAAAATGGATATTACTAATAAGAAAGAGGAGAGTACACTTGAGAAAATTCAGACCTTAATCTTCATGCAACAATAAAGATGGAAAAAACATACGAAAACTGAGAAAATAAATAATTTTACATAAGAAAACACATCTCCAATTGCTTGACATGGGAATCCTGGAACAAAACTCTTTGTATTTCTGTAAATTGATCACTTTGAGTACAATCCATGGCTTACATAAATATACAGTCCTTTTCTTCATACAAGTTCCAACCATGTTGACATATTCACAAACTGTTTATATAGTGCTTTACCTAAGAGTTTTACAAAAAATAATCATTACATAATCACAAAAACAAAGATATTTCAAATATCTCTTCAGTTCATGTATGCAAAGATAAACTTGAAAATATTTTGTATGTCCTAGAACAAATATAGGAAAATATGCTTGCATTCGGGCCAAAGGAATATTTGATCAATTGCTTCTCTGGAAAGTAGAACAGGTCCCTAACTGAAGTTTCAACATTTCTGCTATCATAACAGGTCCATGTGTAATAATCCATCAAAACTACTCCTTCGCTCTTCTTCAATTCTGTTGAAAAACCTTGAGACTCTAAATATGTAAATTGGTTCAATATTATTGATCCTATGCCTTAAAAAATGGAGTGGTTGTAGTTATTTTCTACACAAATTTCAAGTGTCAATTTCAAACAACCATTCCCTTCTTTCTTATGATTTCAATAGTTGTCGGCCCATGCATTTGTTGACACTTCTGCATGCTTTAATGGAGAAGGCCCACATCACCAATGCTCTTATCCTTCTCAGTCCCTTGCACTTTGCTCAGAGCTGCCAACCCATTCATCTTCTAACACTTCCACATATTTCACTATCGGAGCCTTTAAGCCTTGTAATATCCCTGTGATGCTACTTCACACCTTTTTCCTCATCAAACCTTTTGACATGAGAGACATTACAATGACAATGAATTCCAATATTCCCTTGGCCCCTTTTTTAATCCCTTTCTCGCATTTCTTTTCCATAAGACCGAGGGTCATGACCATCTGCTTAGCCTTGAGTTTGCTAAGGTATTTCGGCTCATGCTGAGGTATTTTTCCTTTATAAACTGATTAGCACCTGAGCTCTTTAAGTCTTCATGACCACATGCTATTCCCAATGCCAGAGCCTCTCTGTCAGAAGTTTTGCAAGTGTCTAGTATTACAAAGTGTCGATATCCTTCAACCTCTGACATGCGAACTCCGATCATGATGTCATCCTTTTCCACGTGAGCGATGACACGTGTCACCCAAATTTTCCTGCCACATGTCCACTGTACAACATGTCATGATAATGTCAGCCACCACATGGCATAGTGGAACCAATCACTACTCACCACATGTCCCTCTAGAGGAGAGAGAAACATATCAAACCTATTTTGGTTTTTTACTAAAATCCTCTATTAATCCATCTTCAGCCTTTCATAATGCTTTGACATTGAAGGCACAGTCCCAACTTTAACCCGATTGACGTTTGTCGATCGTAACTTTTTAAAGTTGTCACCCTGCTCTAGATTGGCAATTCACGGATTGTCGATTGTGATATGTGATCTACTCCAGACCCCGCCCACATGCGATCACCGATTTGACCTTATGCTACGATGTGTGTTGGACCTCTGATGTGAAATCGCCAACGTGCCATGAACATCCAACCGCCGATCATCGATATCACTATGGACCTCCAATATGCCTTTTTTTTCTTTCCTTTCAAAGGTTTGAAACCTTCAACCTTCAACAAGCCATACCTTTTCATCCAGAACTATATTTTTATATTTCCACATACCATTGGAAAGCTTGTTCAAAGCACTTTCTAATGAAGAGGTTTTGATGTAGACTTAGATTCCTTTTGCTACTTGAAAATGACTGCAAACTTCACTCTTCATTTTCTCTTTGATAGCTGAAAATCACACTTGCCATGATGATCCTCTACATAAAACCTACAGCTACCATAGGAATCCTTCTGAACCATGTACTGCAACACACATTATTTCCATTTTGGTTGACATCAGTGCTAACATTCACATGTGACAACTTACTGATGACGCCTTAGGAACCTTACAGTTCAAATAAAGACTAATGGACCCCTTTTGTCATACATATTTACAATGACTTGAGCAAATTTGAGACCTTAGTACAAAGATAATTTAGACTATAATACATGGTGAATTTATAGGCTAAAATTTACAAGAAAATTCCCAAAATAAATAGCTAGATAGACAGACTTGTATTACCTATATTATAGGACCCTAACACCTCCATTGTAACTACCATTGTTGGGCCTCGTTGGTCTCGAACCATGGAAACGTAGAAATGTTTCTCTGATGCAAGTGTTTGTTCTTGTGTTTGGAGTAGGGGGGCATAGAACTTAACCCCATATTTCACACAACAATTTTATTAAGGACCAACCTTTAATTAGAAATAAAAAACAACAGATGAGCTTTTCAAATCCTGACTAATACAAGAAAGTAGAGAAAACAAAGAAAGACAATGTTAAATAGGGAACTCAATTTCATTAACAGAGAAAAGCATTACAGAGTGGATGACGTCTTCAATATTTAATTGTGTTTCCTCCTCCGCTGGAACTAGTTGTCTATATATGTATATTAAAAGAAGAAAATCTTGCAGTATAAAAGGGAGGAACCTTAGCCAATAATGCCTCTTATGTTGTGTCTGTTGTCATGTGGACACTTTCTAGAACCTCAACTAGCTCAAATACAGGTCGAAGATTAGCTTGGTGTTTAAAGGGTGGATATGATTTCACTTCCTTTGTCAAGAAGACTCATAAAGGATTATGTCTTATCCTTGGCTAAAAAGGAGGGGATACCTCATTCTATAAAGGTGGAACACAAGATTCAACCCATTCATTGGGTCTCCATGACGACATGTTTTGTGGGCCAAATTTCCTAGTCTGTCACTCAAATTATTGAACGAGTCAACAATTATGGATATTGCTAACAGGATTGGGATTTTTTTATTTCTAGAATGAAGGTAGTTTTAGCCATCTGGATAAGTGAATGGTGTGGATATTAGTATATGTGGATATGGGGGGAGGCCTACTAGAGGAACTGGATATTCAATGGAACAACTATTCTATTAAGATCAACATCGATTATTGGGGGGTTCCATTTTGATTCTTTAAATGTCATGAAATTAGTCATCTTATGGAAACTTCCTCCATGAAGTTTATGGATAGGAGGGGTTCTCTCAAATTGGCGAGTCGAGGTTCTCGGTATCAATCTTTGCATGAGGATCATGCTCAGTGGTCGATGAATCTCCCTGATGTGGTGCTAGGTAACCCTATGCCTCATGAGCCTAAATATCATAAGGACATATTTGATGCCAAAAATACTTTGCCTCCATTTGTCATGCATTTAAAATCACTTGGAAACATTTATTATCATCATGTGTATATAGAAACACCCAACTCTCCTTTGTCTAATGGGATGGATGGCTTTGAGGGCCCTAGTTGTTTTTTCCCTTTACGGAATTTAGGGGGGTCAAAAAGTTCAAAAGTTTTTGTCTCTTGGACTCTTGGGCAGACTACGGAAGAAGGGGAGGATGATATGAATCTATCCCTAGATAATGAATTAGAGTCCCTTTCACTCTTCCCTTCAAGTGAGATGATTCAACTGGCGATTATGAATTCATTGGTGCAGAGTCCGTTTAATCCTAGATCTTTTGTGAGGCATAAGAATGTTACTCTTAGGAAGAAAAGGATCCCCAAATTTAAGAAGATTTCAGTATGTAATTTGTCGGGAGTGTCATGTTCTACTGGGTTGGGAAATTTTTAGGGTATAGACTAGGAAAACGATGAACTCTCATATTGTCTTGCTTCGCCTCCTACTTCCAGTTGTTCGCAAGTCCTTAGATCATATGCACTAGAGGAACAATTTCCCCCATGATCATCATATCCTTGAATGTAAGGGGGTTGAGAGAACCCCATAAGCATAGCTCCCTCAGGAACATGATCTGACTACATAAACCCTTTGTAATTCTGCTTCAAGAAACCATGATCTCCAAGGAAAAGGCCTGGGAGAAACTTATCACTATCTGCGCTTTTAGGACTTTCTAGGGGTCTACGAGCTACTTGGAACCCTCAAGTAATTCCTTTGAAGGCATATAATTCATGTGCAGGGATCATATTGTCTGGCCATCACTCGGGCACTTTCCGAAGAATTCACATTTTGAACTCCTATGCACCATATGTCAATGGAAGACTCTATTGGGAAAATGTTTCAGCCTCGGGTCTACTAGGAATGTGGTCCCTCGTTATTTTCGTGGATCTTAATTTTACTTTTGGGATGGAGGATATTTGGGGAGACAGGGATCGGGTGGACTCTATGTCTCAATTAACAAAGGACACGATGGTTACTTACGCTCGTATTGATGTTTCCCCTTAACCTTTTGCCTCCACTTAGAGGAATGGTTGAACTGGTTCCAATGGTATATCGAAGATACTAGACAGATTCATAATAAGTCAAACACAATTTAATGACTTGGATGGGATAAAATCATCGATCATTCCTCCTTTCATTTCTTATCATATATCGATTCTATTTTCATGCGATATTTTGGGTGGGAGAAGATATTATGCATTCAAGTTCAATTCCCATTACCTTTAGATGAAATATTCTTAGGAACTAGTTCGAAAAGTTTTGATCCGTCTTCCAATCCCCACTCAGACGAGTTGCATGCCCTCCATTCATGACAAAATCTCTTCTCTGAAAAGCGAGGTAATTCAATGGGCACGATATCTTAAAGTGATAGAGAACAAAGCCCTACATGATATAGAGGAAAACCTTCGACACTAGAATGATCCTTTAGATCCTCTATGGTACAAAAATAAAATTCTTGAACTGGAGGAAAAAAAAGCGTTATTCTCTTGTCATAGGAGGATGCTACCAAATTGAAACGTCAAGCCACCTGGGTAGCTCTTGGGGATAAGAACTCCATTTTTTATTAATTACATGCTAAAATAAGGAAAAAAAAATAATACTATTTGAGGTGTTTGGGACAAGGATGGAATTTATTATGAGACTCAATCAAATATGGAAATGGTGATAGTTACACACTTTAGTTGTTTAAACAAGGAAAGTGACCTGGACATTAGTGCCCAACTGGAGTTCTTGGCTCATTTACCAACAATGTTCTTGGTGGAGGGTAATGAAAAATTAGCACATCTGGTTACCAAGGAGGGACTGTTGGAGGTGTTGAAGGGATGTGCAAAGTAGAAAAGCTTGGGGCATGATGGATAAGGAGTGGAGTTATTCATTCACTTCTTTGATTTGATGATGTAGGATCTATTCATGCTAGAAGAGAAGTCAAGGTCTCTTGGACTCATCTCGGGAGCGCTTAATGCTACGTTCATTTCCCTCATTTCGAAGAAGTTGAACCCTAAAACTTTTGTTAATTATCATCCTATTTCCTTGTGTAATTTTGTTTATAAGATTATTTCTAAACTTATTTCTTGTAGGATAAAAGGGATTCTATTGAAATGTGTCTCTCCCAAATAGTTCAGGTTTCTGGAAGGTAGACAGATACAAGATGTCATCAGCATCACTCAAGACATTGTGCACTCAATCAAGACTCGAAAATTGAAGGCATGTTTGATTAAAGTTGATTTTCATAAGGAATTTTATTTTATTGACCATAAATTCTTAAGCTTGGTGTTACATATAATTTCGGGTTTTCCCTCATAATATCACATGGATAATCGCATGCATCAACACTGATAATTTTGTTGTCATTATTAATAGTTTATCACCACAATTCTTTAGGGCTTATAGAGGACTTCGATAGGGATGTGCACTGTCCCCATTTCTCTTCCTTCTCATCATTGATTTTCTAAGTCGTATGCTGGGGGATGCTAGGGATAGGGGTCATATTCTGGGCATTAGTATTACCAACCACAAACCAATTATGCACCTGATGTTTTTGGATGACCTTCTATTTGGGGGAGCAACAAATCTTGAAGAATGGACTTGCATCTACAGTATTATTATCACTTTTAGTGTGGTTTTAGTATTTTCATGGACAAATAAAATTCCTATCTAATACATGGAGATAGTGACAAGACATTCATCATGCACATTTGCACTCTCTTCGACATTAGATCCTCTCATTATGAAGATGGATTTGTATATATGGGTTTTGGAATAAAATTGAATAATTATCTTGTAGAGGACTTGGATTTTTTCATTGACATGTTTGAAAAGACTCTATGTGGGTGTAAACATAGGTTGTTATCACTGGGAGGTCGCCTTACTCTGATAAAATTTATTCTCCAAAATATTGCAGTTTACTGGATGCACCTATTCTAGTTACATATGGTGGTCATTCACATGATTAAGTCTATAATGGCTATATTTATGTGGTCTGGAACTATGAAAGCATATGCACCTTATCTGATTGAGATTCCTCACTAGGCTAATCATAGACAGTGGATGGGGTATCTTAGACACGCACAATTTCAATTTGGCATTGATATTAAAAAATAGTTGGAGGGCTATGAGGGGGAATGAATATGGTCACAATTCATCAGAAAGAAATACATGTATGGCCAACAATTTACTACTTGGATCAGAGGTGGATGCAGGAGGAAAAGAAACTCATCGTTCATTTGGAGATGCATGCAGAATAATCGTCAATGGTTGATGACCTTTTTACAATGGGAAGTTGGGGATGGATCCACAATTGAGATTGGACTAGATGCACTTTCGGGATTTGATGGGAATCATTCTCTTTCGACTCCACTGATCACACTTCTTCATGAAAGTGGCATATGCTATCTACAATAGGCTCTACACCATTAAGAGGTAAACATTCTTAGACAATTCTGGATGAAAGAAGATGAGATAAGAATTCATGGGATTCAGGCTATTGAACGAGACATTTACATCTCTTAATTAAGTACTGTGGGTATATTTTTCACTAAGCAAGCAGACATAATGGTTTGGGTAGGGATGAAAAAGAAGGGACAACTGATGGTAAAAGAAATTTATCAAAAATTTCCAATAAAGGAGATAGATTTTGATTATTTCTTATGGTTTTAGGAAGCATGGAAATGGGGTATTCTGCAAAAGCCTAAGTATTTTTGTTGGTTGAAACTTCACGACCGCATCCTTACCTAGAAAAATTTGCAAAAAAGAGGTTTTAACAAACCTGGTATATGTTTGATGCGCAAGCATGGAGATGAAGATGTGGATTATCTTATGCTTAACTGTCCATTTGTTGATGCAGTCTGGGAAGGAGCTTTGGATGCCATTGGTATTGCACCCAATAGGACACATCACATACTGAGATCATGCTTGTCCTTCTGGATCAACTCTCAGCCTCAATATTATTGCTTACCATTTTTCATAATATGGTCCATTTAGAGATGCCAAAAAGCACTTATCTTGACCACAAATTTGCTGATGTTAGAGAAGTTACAATAAAATTTGTAGCCTATTTCGCGGAATCTGGGATGACAAAAAGAAATAAGTCAAATAGAAAGATCAGAATTTGGGACATCATATGGTCTTCCCTATGGGGTTTTTTTCGGGGCTTGCCCACATAGGAAGTTTGGATGCATGGCAGTCATTGTTTTGGAACCGGGAAACTATTTCCATTTCTGGTGGGATTGGGGTCAAGGGACAAATAATAGAGTTGAAATTGGTCTTTAGGGTTTCCTCATAAGTGCTAAATGGTTGGGCCTTGAAGAACTTTTGGTTTATGGGGATGTGAAGGGCATCATCGATTGGTTTAAGGACTACACACTAGAAAACATCCCATCTTATCTAGTTGGATGAGGAGAATCCGACATCTGGTAAGGAATTTCCAGCATATTGAATTTGGTCATCTATACAGAGAGCAGAATCGAACCGCGGACCTCCTCTCAAAAAGACGAATCTCAAAGGAACCCGATAAGATATATTTTGTTGCTTATGAATAGTGGGTAATGAGAAATGTTGTATGCATCAATCACACTTAGGAGTTAATGGAAGAAAAGGTTCGACATCTTAGGCAACAATATGTTATTTTAGGAAAAATCTCACTTTAATTTTGTTTGTCTAATGTTTTTTGTATGGACAATATGCAACGTTAAGTGGTTAATAGATAAATATAGGGAAAATTAAGACAATTTACAAATAGGATATAGAGATGAGAGATATAAAAGAACTCATAGAAGTTTACAGAACATCTTATAAATATGTATTCTCTTTTTGTTTCTAATGGAAAGATAACATTTTTTTCTTTAAAAAAAATAAGAAAAACCTCAACTAACTAAGTACAATTGTCCCACATAAGCATAACAAAACAAATATTCCATAGTAAATATCTACAGAGAGTTTTTCCTTATGGGAAGAAGAAAATTTGTTAATATGCTTGTGCATCAAATTTTAATTATTCGTATACTATTAAACATAAAAGTTATTAATAGTATGCTAATTTAATAAATATTATTATAACATTTTAGTATTCATTATAATTTAAATTATATAATTAGTTTTGTGTTGATAACTAATATTGTAGAGATGTTGTAATGTAATGTTTAATATTTTGACTAAATCAAATTAGATAGAAATAAAAATAACTCTCAAAATAAAATAAAAAATAGAAGTAGAAGTATAAATAACTTTATAAAAATAAATCAAAAATAAAAATAAAAATGGTCCATGATAGTCATGTGGAATATAATCTATTTAGAAATAAAATTAAACCAACATAAATCCATCCTAACTCAAGATTTACCAAGCCCCTAGAAAGATCAAATCTCTTTTCACTCTAAAAAATTAATATCAAAAAATTCATCTTTCCATATTAAAATATATCTAATTAATAATATTTAATATATTATTATTAATTATATTTATTATAATACTGCGATACATTAATTATATATAGACTTTTTAAAGTATTTGCGAGTACATTAATTATATATTATAATCATGTGTTTTTTAAAATGTATTTTCATTTTATTTTAGGTTAGTGTAATCGTTTGATTTAATATTGTTTTGTGATTTAGAAAATATATTGTTCAACGACATTGGTCAACGACACTCAACCCATTGAAGGACCTGCAAACATAACCGTGTGTGGCGTGAATAGGCCACGCAGTAGCTCGAATCCCCACATTGCTTAACAAATAAGCCTGAACAAAACTGCCCTTGCCCTTGCCCTTTTTCTTCCCATTTCAGTGCTTTTAACTTCATGCTTTTGCCTGTGTGAATGGCTTGCCCAAGAAATTAATTGGAGAAGATCATATTTGAGGATTAATTGGTCCGTTTGACCTATATTTTGAACTTCGAATTTGTAAAAATAGGTAGGTGGAAATTAAGCACGGCAGCGGAAGTATTTATTTGCCGGACGTACTTATTTGTCATAATTAATTGGACCATCATTAAACTAGTTGATCTATTCGTTGAACTTTGAATTTGTAAAAATGCACGAGAGGAAATTAAACATTGTAACACAAATAATATTCATTTGTCCAGAATTAATTGGAGAAGATTCTATTTGAATGTTAAATGGTCCATCATTGAAATAATTGATTAATCGGTAAAAAAATGAATTTTCAAATATTTAAAGAAATTAAACAAAATAACATGAGCTCTATAGTGAAACAGGTCGTTGGACAGTTCCTAAAACGCCATGGATAGAAAGGATCTGCCATATTTGTGAGAATAGGAGCATCGAGGATGAAAACCACTTCCTCTTAGAGTGCCCTGCATACAACCACATTAGATCTCAATTTCACAACCTTTGTTACAATACTGACCTTGCTAGCCTTTTACAATGCCAAAATTATAGTGAACTCGGGAGGCTTCTCTCCAATCTTTTTGAAGAATAAAATCTTAAATCAAAATAAATAATTTGTCTTTTTAGGTCCGATAGATCATTATTTGGTCTCAGCGGACGTTAATCACCACCATCATCGTCATCATCATCAACAACAACAATAAATATTTTATCATAGATATTTATTTAGTGAATAAATTTTAATTTAGGAAATATAATTTTAGTTTCATTTTTAAATTT
>APFE030755605.1:84820-98468 GCA_000404065.3 Pinus taeda
ATTCCAAAAAAATCATTTAATAAACATATTTTAACACCCTATTACATAATTAATTTAATTCATACACATGACATGCGGGACTCTAAAGTCGATGACATGTGGGACTCGACAATGTGGAATGGCATTGAATTCTGGATGCATATATTAATATGCACATGACATATTAATATGCTCATGATATATTATCGAGTTTTATATTTTTCAAAAGTTAAATCAGTTGCTCTAGCTTTTAGATTTTATTAAATTAGTTCCTCTAGCTTTCAGATTTTATTAGAAGACCATATATAGATATATGGTGTAAAACAAGAGCCTCCACTTATCACTGGACTCGCTTTCCAGTTGGAATTACGTACCTACTGGAATTACGTACCTTCTGACTTCACGTGCCTTAGAAGCCTGCCATGTAATGATATATTAATAAAGATGATACGATAATATTAATAAAGATGATATATATAGTAAATATATGAGGAACCTCTAAATGGTATTACTATGATAGAGGGAGGGGAGCCGTGGAGCATATTATACCACACCTATAAACCAAATGTGAAGCATATGAAGGATATCAAGTATTAATGTAAGAATGAGATAATTAATTAATACAATTTGTAAAAGCATGTAATGGTAATAAGTCGCCAAGACCTAGGTCAAATGTAGCCCGTTGTACGCATCCCATACACATTCGATTCGATTTGGATGCAACGCATATGGCACACATTCTAAGTAACCAACTAGTGTTGTTTTTGCCATTCTTGTCACAAGAAAAGTGTGGTGTTTTAAGTGGAAGTATGGGTTTAAAAGCCATGCACTTGTTAAGATTGCCACATTGTAAAGTTATGGAATGCAGATAACACAAACTGGAAGGGGTTTCTCAATATAACTCATGGCTAAATTTAAAGGAAGATATTAATTTTATTACTTGATAAAAATAGCTAAATTCACACAATCACAGAAATATTATCATTTATCAAGCACAAATGGTGCATGTGTAATCACACTCACACACACAGATTACATTCAGATCACTCTATTAAATAGAGTTTCTGAGATCCAACTTATTTCTAATTTAGATAGAGAGGTTGAGAGAATTTCTCAACCATCACAAACCAACTCCTTAAATATGGAATGTGAGCATTAACTCCAACATCCCCCCTTAATGATTACACTACATCAAAATAACAAAATAATAAAGCTTGTCAGTAGATGCTCCATCAAGTTGCCTCGTAACCCTCGGAAAGGTGTAGTTGGCAAGTTGGATTCCCGAGTTCCTTTCTCAACTCCCGAATCAAGGATCTCCCGAAGTCAATTACTGGACAGCATCCCAATCTATCGCATAACCTCATTAGGAAACCACTTCCACGTCTACCACTAATGAGGGATCCTTCCCTAGATCCACAACTGCCATACTATCTGGACAACCATCCATATTGAGCCTTACTGCTACTTGATCTTTAAATACTAGCATGAGACACATAGTTGAACTGCTGGTTATTTTTAAAAGAGTTTAATAGGTTCACTCTCTTCATTAAATTCATCATCGGAATTCAATTGGTATTCAACTATGGTTATATTTGCTGATTCTTTCCCTTTTAACACATCACTAGCATGACTTCTGCAATTCCACGCTGTATGCCCAATTTTCTTACAATAGTGACATTCAATGCCACCTTTGTTTGCATTTTTATTTCTCATCCTTGACTTTGTCCACAAGGCATTTTCTATATGAGAGTTCTCTTTGGCATCCTCTGGTTTCAGTCGCTTTTCCTCCCCCATAAGTGCTGCAATTGTCTCTTGCAATGTTTGTGTAGATATTTGACTCAAAGTGAAAACAACATTACTATAACTTGAAGGAAGACTATTTAATAATACAGCTTTAGGATCTTCATCCTCTACCTTTGTCCCAGCTTCACCTAATTGTCTTAAAAGAGACATTAAATTATTTATATGACTGGACATAGATGTCTCCTCATTCATTTTCAAACTAAACAATTGCAGCTTTAGGGAGAATTTTGCATTTGTAGATTTTACACAAAACAATTGAGCCAAATGTTCCCATATTTCCTTTGATGTTTTAGTAAGATCTACATGATGTAATTGAGAATCAGAAAGAGCAAGCCGAATAATAGACTTAGCTTTTTCATCTCTATTTTTCCATTCAAATAACTCTTTGGCATCTGTAGGTGCTACTTCTGAACCATTCACTATTCCCCACAAGTTTTTATTCATTAATTGCAGTTGTATTTTTACTTTCCATGAGGGAAAATTCAAACCACTGAATTTGTCTAACACCATAAACTCCATGATAAAAGAGGAAAAAATACCTTTTCTAAAGTGGCGAGACAAAATCCTGCTTGAGGAACCAAAAAATACTGATCTTACAGGCTTGGATAAAATCGCGCGCTGAATCTCTTGATGGCGTCCTTCAGAGCATCCGGCATATCAAGTCCTTAGCGGAGTGAGACCATTCTTCAGCTGCTTCTGTTTTGAAGAACATCGGACACAATATTCATCAAAATTCCGCTGCTTCTGATATGCTCGACTTCCTGTAAACTGACGGAGAATGACTTGACGAGGACTTCCTATGAAATGTCTGGAGTGGAAGCGAAGAAGGCGGAGGGGACCATTAGAAAACCCGGATTTTGACTGTTGAAAGCGGCCAAAATAAATGCGTTCTTTCTTCTGACATTTTGAGCGTAGTGCAGTGTTCTCTTCTGGACCACGAACACATCACCAGCTTCCAGCGTTTGAGAGAAGAGTCCATTTGTCTGTAGACTCTTGCATCCTCATCTGTGCATCTTTTGATGCTTGAGAAATTAAGGACAATCTGAAAGCATTCTTAAAGGTCACAAAATCTCCAAGCAAATTCAAAAAACTGTTCTACTCAGAAATCAATGTTCGGAAACAAAATTGCAATTCGTCGTTCAGAGCGTTTGAAAAACAAACCATCTTCTAACCCAAATGTTCCCGAGCTGATCTGCAGTTGTCTCCCGATTTATTGCCCACTGACGATGCGATTCGTCTCTTTCCAGTTCGCTGATACGTTGCTCCTTCCGAATCCCATAACTGTTGGTTGTTTTGATCCCCCAAATCCATTTCAGGAAACTGATAAAAACAGCTAAAATAACACAATACACAGGCCTCTGATCCTATGCTCTGATACCATGATAAAAACAGCTAAATTCACACAATCACAGAAACATTATCATTTATCAAACACAAATGGTGCATGTGTAATAACACTCACACACATAGATTACATTTAGATCACTCTATTAAATAGAGTTTCTGAGATCCAACTTATTCCTAATTTAGATAGAGAGGTTGAGAGAATTTCTCAACCATCACAAACCAACTCCTTAAATATGGAATGTGAGCATTAACTCCAACATTACTGCCTTATAAATCAAGCTGGCAACATTTGAGCGCTTTGAGTAGCTATCCAATCTCGCAACATTAACATTTTATTTATTGTTTGTAACCATGAGAACAATTGGCCCCATCACAGCTCTGCCACTGAACAACTTCGAATATATTTTTGGAAGACTCAGAGGGCCTAATAAGCAATAGATATGCATTGTGCATGGACAAGCGACTCACTATATGAAACATTTGGCTTGGTTTTTTGCCACCATACAAAAAAAATTAAGTAGAGGCATTCTGAGAGTTGCAGCACATGCAAGTTTTTAAGGGTAATGCTTGTAATGAGGAGAGACTTCATAACTATTTTGTGAGTCTTTTGGTTAAACTCTAGATAATCAAAGATGAAAAGGAGATAGTATATTTTGAAACGCCTAAGATTGTGTTGATAAACCAGAGGTGACACAATAAGCCTCCAACTACATCCATCATCTTGTGCTCAATTTCTTAGTCTCAGTGGAAGCACAACTAGTTACTACACCACTATATGTTACTATTACAGTGATAAGAAAGTTATAGAGCTAGCTAAATGGAGCCCCCGGCAAGGTCAGAAACCTTGCTCGAAGAAGAAAAGAAAAATACTTGAACATTCGAATAGAGGCAACCCACTATAAACAAGGAAAGGTAACCTCAGAGAGTTCCTTGAGAATCAATCAAGGGAACCTGGACCCTACATATGAAAGCATCAAATTACCCACTCAAATCTCTCAACCCTCTTGTCTAATCAAGCAGAATTGGGAACTAGAAGCTCAACCTCCCCCCTTACCAAATTAGCTAAACCATAGAAAATCCCTCCTTCTAAATATTACTGCCAAAAAATTACATATCCACCCATTTCTCTTACATTGATCCTGCTCACTAGTCTTTCCCTTTGGTCAACCTTCATAACACAAGGAGTGAGATCCCCTTTATTGCCAAATAAAAAAGTGAGATCCCGAAATACCCTTCATTGCTAAATAATTTCTTAGGTTATCCCACTTCTCTCTAATACTTCATATAGGCTAGCTATGAAAAGGAAAAAAACAACTCATAAATTAATTATTTGTAAACTTAATAATTACTTATAAACATAATAAAGACTTCCAAATAATTTCATGGTGAGACTTAAAAAACATAACATATCTAACACCAATATACGCAACAACTAAGCGAATCCATTTTCTTAAATATTTTTTAGGAAGAAAAATAAAGCCAAATATTATACTATGATTTTGATTTTATAATGGATTTTGATTTTATATAACTTAAAAGGTTAGTATATTTAATTATGATGTGTTTTATTAAAAATAAAAAAATCTTATACTATTTTTTAATTATATACTTTAAAAGGATTAAGAAAAGTTTATTTTATTTCTTTTAAAAAAAGTTAATTTTACACAAAATTATCTGAACTTTTATCAACTAATAAATAAATAACCAACAATTATTTTTATTTTTATTTTTATCTTGAAGGATTATTTTAGAAGGGAAAGATACGGGAAAAATCATCTAAGTGGACAAAATAGTTTTCGTTGAAAACGTTTACCCTTTTATCTACTTTGGTTTGACACACATAAAACCGTCATCTCTTTCTTCGAAACTGACGGAGTTCTGAACCACTTTCCTCTCACGTTCAACCTAAAAGGACAACCCCATTTTCTTTCGGAGAATCCATGCTCTTGTTCACTTATTTGTCATGGGCTTTCAATGAGTGGAGAAGCCAGAATCATCTTTTTTTTCGTAAAAATATAATTATATATTTTCCCTCTTTTCTTTCATTCTGTATTGATCATTATAGTATCAAATTACACGTTTAGCGAATAAAAAACTTGTTACTGAGCGACTAATCTTTTTGGCACAATATATAATTCATAATTCATACACGTGAAACAGTGAGGACCAATGTGGGGACCACGGCACAGAGAACCACCGGGAAGACGATGGAAGGGGCGACTCGACAATGTGGGATGACGTTGAATTCTTGATACATATATTAATATCCGCATGCATATTATTAAACGAGTATTATGTTTTTAAAGTTAATTGACTTCGATTAACTTTTGGATTGTTTTTATTGCCAGTCAATATATAATTATGGGATAGGCCACTTTATTTTGAAATTATGTTTTCAAAAAATATGTTCTTTTAATTAGATTTCATCTCCAAAGAATATTTCGAAAATATTTATCTTAATGTGTATAAATCAAGAATTAATCATAATGTGAAAATCAATTATATTTTTTTTAAATCTAATAAAAGCAATTAATTAAAATAACATAATTAACACTACTTATTCCTTGATTTGAAATCACTTATAAATTTTCCGAAAAATTAATTATAATAAATTAATGACAGTACTTATCCTTTTAGCTAAGGTTTAATGCCTAACTAATCCACCTTCAAACAAATCACATTTTTAACTTTTCAGCTTTATGTTGTTGCCTAACTTTTTTGTTTTGTGCATTTTATTCCAGGGTTTCACTTGCTTGTATCATCTAATAATAAGTTAAAAAGCACAAACCACAAAACCATCTATCTTGTTCTCTCCTCTCATTTTCACTTTTTTTCATGTCTAATGAGCAGGGAAGCATGGTCGGGGCTCGTGGCTTCATGGTCAGTCGTCCAAGGGATCGGCCATGGCCGCCTTCCTCTCAACTGCTATTTTATGTGGCATTAGCCACAAAATAACAACATTTGCGGGTTTTTGCATATGCATAAAAGTCATGGGAGGGCCTGATTCATTTTGCATGCTTACATGACATGTCATCGTGAGAGGGGTGTATGTATTAAGAAATTTTGAGGTCTGAAATAAGCCTCCTAAGGAATATCATAAAATAATAGTGGAAAATAAGATTAGATTACCTCATCAAGTTTGACTGAGAAAAAAGGAAAATTTACTTTTTCAACTCATATTTTCAACTTATTTCCCGATGGTTTTACTCAAATTTCGAGTGGGGGCACTTATTGGATGCAAAGTTTAATTTTGTATCCAAAGTGTACCCATGTGGCATGCTTTTGATGGACCTTATTACATGAAAAATGTGAAAATACATGAAAAAATGTAATTCATCCATGCTTTTGGAGCTTGTGTATGTCCACCATAGCCAAACCCATCCATGCTTTTGGTGATTGTGTTATGCCCACCATAGCCAAACCCATCAATCCCTTGTTGTGTTGTGCTTTTGTTGCACCTGTGATTGTACTGGATATCAAAATATAGGGCCAATGCCTTTTTGGAGGGGAGTTGATGATGTCCAAGGTCTCGAATCCGTCTATATATCATCTATTCTTGGAAATTTCGTAGGTGCTATGCTGGCAGTAAGAGTGGGATGGATGGAACTCGTGAATTTACTGCTTGGAGTAGGATTGGCCATTATACAATGTTGTTTGTAACATTATACCAGAGATTTCCCACCAATCTACCAGTGTCGAAAGATCATCCCGCAATATCTCAGTTTGTGGCAGCTTTTATTGATATCGACAGAGGAGTAACATGACTCAGAAGGTGAAACACACTCGGTTTTCACTTAATTGTGCAAATCAATCCAATACTGTGTTACTAAAAGTTGTTGATGAAATTCTTTAAATTATATACTGTGATACTAAAAGTTGTTACTATTTTTGAAGTATATATAGTGTACTAAAGTTTACCTCAATAGGACTAAAGTTCAACACTTAACATGGCTAAAATTCACCTTCAACAATGATGAAACGCGACCTCTGGAACAACTTTTCAACTCACCATCTAACAATGACTAAATTTTTTTCCAAAAAATGCCAAAAACCCAGCCAATAATGTGCCAAAAACACTTCCCATAAAAAACCTCTCCAACTTGGTTTCACTTCGCTTAGTTCATGAGGTATGAATTTCAGAACTACTCATTCGATTGCTTAGACGGACCCGAATTGACTTGAGTAAGGGGCTAGAAATGCTCCTTATCAAACTTATTTATAGTGCATTTCACCTTTGGAATGGGATGACTTGTCCATTTGTTGGGTCAACTTGTCCACTAGATCGACTAACTTGTGCAACTAGTAAAATGTATAATGAATATTCAAAACATAATTTCTCCTCAACCATGAGGAGTCATAGGGAGTTCCATATACCATTGGAAAGGTATTAGAATAAGATTTCCAACCATATATGTTATGCTCCCATTATAGCTTGGTTATTGGACTAAATGGGGCACTTGAAGATGTTCTATATATTATTGGGAAGGACTCAAAATATATGTTGTTTGACTATTTAACTCTCTCTTTTATTTGCACAACCTTTGACATCAATAACAAGTAATTTCAACATAATCTACCCAACTATATATATAACCATGATGGCCATTTTAACATTATAAATATTTATTATAATTACAAGACTTGGGGTTTTAAAAGGGGTTTATACTATGAATGTAATAAGGCCTATGAGAATTGGGCATTGATTCAATAAAGTGGTATAGTAGTATAATTTATAGGTGAAATTATTTTCTATATTTTAATTTCATAATGGACCATGTGAGTGGAATGGCAATTAGTATTTACTAAACACAATTTTTTAATTTGTTATGGCTGCATTCGTTATGTCATTTTGACTTGCATCCCTCCATTACAAAAGTGGTATTATAGATTTCATTTTATGACTTTGAAAATAGTAAGTTGGCAAAAGTAAAATCTACCCTACTCTTAAGCCATTACAAAATATTCCCAACCAAGTACATAATTTATATTTGTGGCTATGCTGACAAGATTTAATGGCCATTATATAAATTATACAAATGAAATATGTTATTGTAGGTTGCACTTGGGAAAATAACTCAAAGGGTGTGTTTTGACTCCCAACGATAGCCACAAAGTTATTTATGTGCCACCCATGTGGAGAAACGAAACAATAAGATGAATGTATTGGTTATGGCTTTGGTTTTCCTCACTTGACACAATTCCTAAATATTACAGCTAAAGAATTACATATCAACCCATTTCTCTTATGGAAATCTCACTCACTAGCCCTGCTCTATTGTTAACCTTTATAACACAAGAAATAAGATTCATTTTACCACTAAATAGTTCCCTATGCTATCTCACTTTTATCTAGTGCTCTATATAGGCTAGACATGGAATCTATCTTATTGAGAATGAAAGAAAGCTCACTTATAAATTAATTCTTTTTAATCTAAAAAATTACCCAAAAACAAAGTGATGACTTCCACCATAATTTCATAGTAACACTATGAGAGCATAATATATCTAACATCAACATTCCTCGACATACTCAACTATGAAGGAATGAATTCATATTCTCAATTATTCTTTAGAAAAAATAAAAATAACCTCTTATATATATGATTGTGATTATAGTTTATTATAAATGGTTAATATATTTAATTGAACCACTCTTAGTATTAATTATTAGGTAGAACACAAATTTATCATTTTGGAAAATAATTATTATTTTTTTATAATTATATATTAAGCTGAAGGATCCTCTATTTCAACTCCATGTGGATGAGCTGGTGTTGATTTTTTTTATAAAACAATTGGACGGGCGAGATTAAATTTAGGGGAATGTGCCCCAAATATGCTTCATCTGAGAAGCATATTTACGGCCCTGCCACGATGGAACATGAAGTGACAATGAAAAATATGATATGTTACTTTTTTAATTGAAATTAGGCTGTTGATCTTTCTTTCCGACGAAAACATGGTAGCAGCAGAAATGGAAAGGACATTAACACACTCTGTTACTCGGTTGATGGTGGTGGGCATGCAATACAAAACTGCAAGCCTTGAACCCATGGTTGAGGAATTTAAAAGAACCTTAAAGAACTCAACTGATGGCGTAGCCTGACATGTTCATCCGAATTGGATCCATCAAGAACTGACAAAGAACCATGACTGTGTCAGGTCAGGACAAATCTCTAAAAATTCCAAAACAGCGATCAAAAACACCTTGAACCAATGGCAATGGCAGCCAGCGTGGAACGACGAGGACCTCGGTCAAAGCTCACTAACCGAGGCCTATGCAGACTACACGGGGGGTCAAAGTAGCCCTTGGGAGGCCCAGATCAGGAAATAAGGATGTTTTTGAAGCGTCGCATCGCTGGGCGAATAGGGCGACAATGAAGGAAAGGCCCGAGCACTCAGTCACGTGGGGAACTGAAGAACCGCGGGTGGAAAAGTGAAAAGCGCTAACATACAAAGGCGGGACCCACGCTCTATAAAATTTGCAGTATTGATTGAGGTGCCCACAAACGGTAAGAGGTTTTGGATGAAACTGGGGCAATTCCATACATCAATTGACGCGTCGCAAGTGGAGATGAGAGAAAATTGTTGTTGATCGCGCCCTATCGGTCGAGTAAGTCAACCGCACGGGACGTGCGTATGGTGTCGGATCTGTAGGCCCCAGATTAGACGGCCGAGATCGAGCCCGACGAGGGGAAGCAGAATTTACGAAAGAATGAGTCGCGTTTTAGAAGGATTTGGAATCCCTTTGATCGCCATGATGGAGAAAGAACGCATCCATGACGTAAATGAAGAAGCAAACCAACGAAGCAGGTTGGCACCGTTTAGAGGAGGACATGTGGCCACTCCCTTAGCATAGCACGGAACTCCAAGCAAAACTGCAGAAGGTGAATCGACAGAGGTGGAAGAGGAACCGAACAGGGATTAGAACGAATGGTTCAAAACCATGAACAGAGACAAAATACACAAGTTAGAGTCAGTCAGAGTGAACCCAGAGAGGAGGGTTGAACACTGAGAGACAGAAACCAGAGAAGAAGGCAGTGAAGCAAAAGCAGAAAGAGACAGAGGACCGAGCTGATCAGTGATAGCATCGAGCACCAGAGAGATTGAGAGATTCAAGCCATCCCATAGAGGAATCTATCCGGACTGAGCACCACATTTGGCTCTTTCCACTGAAGACCAGAAGGTCACGGAGTTGGTAGGAAGAAGAAGAGTTTGTGTACTCTAGTGGCTTGGGGAATCCAAGAACCACCCTGCCAAGCAAAACCTACTTCAGGAAAACTAACATTGAGTCCCTGTATTGTAATTCTCTGCTTAAAGGCACAATAAAACAAGGCCACCACTGAAAGCTGGACAGGAGATGTAGCCCTGGAGAATAGGGTGAACTCGTTATTAACTTTTTTGTGTTCTTGTATTTCCTTACTGTATTTCTCTACTATCTTTCCATTCAATTTTCTGTGTATTGGCAATCTGATTGATCCGTTGCTTAAATAACACAGACACACACACTAGCACATGAGTCTGTAATACCTTCATTTAATAAATCTTTAAGTGAGGTCACTCATAGGGTGATTATCAGATCAAGTGGTATCAGAGCAAAAGGCTATAAGGTTAGACAAGCTTGTGTTGGTTTAGCTGTTGAATGCTCATTAGATCAAAGCTCAAATTAGGAGAAGGAGAGTTGGTTGAAACTAATTCTGAAATTGGGAGAGTCTATCCTCGAAAGACAATGTCAGAGGAAGGTTCTATGGGGCTGGACCCTCAATTCATGGAGAATTTCCTAGCTATAAAGTCTATGGTAGAAGAAATGTACAGGGACTTTAGAAAGCATAAGGATGAAGATTCATCAGGTTCTAAACAAGATAAAGAAGAAGATGAGTCTCATTCCCATGACCAGTCAAAAGGAAAAGGGAAAGAGGAAATCTTTCTCACACCTCCTAATAGCCCTGTGCATAATAAGAAAGCATCTATGATCAAGCTAGATGTTAAATTTGATTTGCCTATATATGATGGAGAGCTCAATGTTGAAAAGTTGGACAATTGGTTTAGACAAATTGATGTGTATTGCAGAGTGCAAAACATCGACTCAGACAAGAGCAAAATTCAGCTGGCAAGCCTATGCCTAGGAGGCACTGCCTTGGTTTGGTGGGAAGGCAGAACCCAAGCTGACATCAAAAGACATGGGAAGACTATCTCTGTTTGGAGTGACTTCGTTTCTGCAATCAAGAAGCAGTTCTATCCATTGGCCTACATGCAATAAGCCATGATGAGTTGGAAAACTCTTCGGCAGTTGAAAGGGCAAAGTCTGCAAGGGTATACTCAAGAATTTAGAAAGAGAGCGTTGATTCTAGGGCTCTCATTAGACTCACCAAAGACTCTTTTGAAGTACATTGGTGGTCTACACAGCTACATGAGGCATACCATCCTCATGTTTAATCCCACTAGTATAGATGAGGTATATGTACAAGCTACTCATCTAGAAGCTAGAAGAAAGAATGGAAATCCAGAAGTTGGGGGACCATCCCAACCCACTGTAAGCAAGAGCAAGGAGAAAAGAAAGTAGAAGTGGAAATCAAGGAAGGCTAACACTGCATAGAAAAGCAAAGCTTCATGCACTCACTGTAAAAAGGAGGGGCATGATGAGGAGCACTGTTGGATTCTGCATCTAGAGCTGAGACCTAAGAAGTCCGAGGGCAAGAAGAAGAAGATTGTTGCAGCTATTTAGAAAGATTTGGGGTCAGACTCGAGAGATGAAACAATCATTGCAGCCACAAGTATAAAAGGTAAGAATTCTGAAGCATCTACTTGTAATTCTGCTCAAACTATTATTGATTAAGAACAAGAGAGAAAAATATATGAGATTTTTCATATTCGAGTTATTTCCAAACATGAAAAGATTGATACTTTGTTTGATAGTGGCTCACAAGTAAATTTGATTTCTGAATCAATTGTAAAGAAATTGGGATTAGAAACTACACCTCATAAGAAACCATACCCATTAGAATGGTTGAATGATAAAGCACAACTACAAGTGACTAGACAGTGCAAACTCAAGTTTTCTTTTGGGTCAGCGTTTGTAGATGAGGTTGAGTTAGACATAATTCCTTTGGAATGGAATTGTTTTAGGAAGTCCTTACTTGTATGATAGAAAAGCTATTTTCTATAGAGCTGAGAACAAGTATCTACTTGTTAAAGATGGAATCAAATACTTTGTAAGAGCTCACAAGCTCAAGAATAATTATACTCTCATAAATTTTGGGCAGATGAAATTAATGATAAATTCATGCGAACAATTCTTACTAATGGTTGTAAAGGAAAAGAAACCTGATAAAACCAATGTATTTGAGGATTGTAATTCTTAGCAACAAGCTGATATAGAAAAGACTATTTCAAAGTATGATGTCCTATTTAAGGCCTAAAGGTCTGCCACCCAAAAAGGAAATAATACATGATATTATTTTGCAGCAAGATGTTCCATTGCCTAACATTGGGATGTACAGTTTGTCTGCTTTAGAGAATGTTGAAATCAAGACGGAAGTGTAGGAGTAGCTAGAGAAGGGATTCACCAAGCGCAACACATCACCATGTGGGTCACCAATCGTTTTGGTGAGAAAGAAAGATGGCCCGTGGAGAATGTGCATTGACTACCGAGCACTGAATAAGATAACAATAAAAAATCGTTATCCCCTTCTTCACATATATGATCTTTTAGATCAATTGAAGGAAGTTGTTTATTTCTCCAAGCTGGATTTGCACAGTGGATACCATCAAGTCAGAGTTGCAGAGCAATATGCATGGAAGACTGCTTTCAAAACAAAGCAGGGATTGTATGAGTGGTTGGTTATGCCTTTTGTCTTGACCAATGCTCTTGCTACTTTCATGCGATTAATGAATGATGTACTCAGGCCTTTTCTTGATGATTTTGTTATTGTGTATCTGGATGACATTCTAATTTTTAGTAAAACGTGGGAAGAACACTTAAAGCATGTTAAGTAGACATTAGATGTTTTGAAAAGAGAAAAAATTTATGTAAAACTCTCAAAATGTGAATTTGGCAAAACATCTCTAAATTATTTGGGTCATATAGTAGGGGGTGGTGAATTGAAAATAGATCCCTCTAAAGAGGTAGTCATTGTAAACTGGCCTAAACCCAAGTCTTCTACAGAAGTGAGGAGCTTCTTAGGAGCAGCACAATATTGGAGGAAGTTCATTTATAATTTTTCCTCAATTGCAGCTCCCTTACATGCTTTGACAGGATTGAACAAGGTGTTTCAGTGGGGAGGCAAACATCAGAAAGCCTTCAACACCTTGAAAGAAAAGATTAGAATAGCACCTGTACTAGCACTGCTTGATCTACAAAGACTATTTGAAATCCAAACAAATGCTAGTGACTATGCCATGGGAGCAGTGTTGACATAGCACGGTAAACCCATATGTTATCATTCTGAGACTTTTAATCCTGCAGCAGTTAGCTATCCTACATATGATAAAGAATTGTATTCATTAATTTAGAGTGTGT
>APFE030755605.1:100319-137954 GCA_000404065.3 Pinus taeda
AATAGAAGTAGTTAATAAGACAGTGATCCAGTTACGTAGGGGATATTGCAGCAAACATCCTAAGCTTTGGGATGAACATTTGTGTTATGTGCAGCATGCTTACAACAGAGAAAAACACTCTTCTACACATAGATCTCCTTTTGAGACCTGTTTTGTTTTCATACCAAGGTCTCCTTTGGATTTTGTCTTTGGTAAAGATACCACGGTTGATGGACACAGTGATGTGGACAAGGCAACTAGGTTCATTGAACAGATCCAGGAGATCCACTAGGCAGTACATGAACAACTGGAAAAAGAGCCAAGCCAAATACAAGGCTAGACATGAAAAGCATCAGATGGAGCATAGTTTTCAAGTTGGAGACCAGTTCTGGCTATATATTAGCAAGGATAAGATGCAAGGTGAAGGTAAAAAGCTAAAGCCTATTAGGTATGGACCTTTTAGGATACTTGAGAAGATTGTTGAAAATGCTTTTCGCCTTAATCTTCTAGCTTACATGCACATCTACTCAGTCATAAATGTAGATTGCTTGAGATTGTTTGAACCTTCAATGGTTGAGGATCCTAAAGAGCAAAGTAAATTTCCTTCTATTAATGACCTACTTCCTGAATATCTTAATGAATTGCAGGAAGACACTGTCTTGGACAGGAAGGTGACGACGACATGCAGGGGAGATGTTGAGTACCTCAGAATTAGACTCAAAGGTTCAAAGCTGAGCAGTGTAAAGTGGATTGAGATTGGACAAGTGAGAGAGCAATATCCTCACTTAGTCGATGCTTGAAAGGAAACCAAATTTTGGTGGTCCAAAAGCTTTTCAGTGGGAAGGCTATGATCCGAATTGGATCCATCAAGAACAGACAAAGAACCATGACTGTATCAGGTCGAGAAAAATCTCTAAAAATTCCAAAACAACGATCAAAAACACCCTGAACCAGTGGCAATGGTAGCCAGCGTGGAATGACGAGGACCTCTGTCAAAGCGCGCTGACCGAGGCCCATGGAGACTGCGCGAGGGGTCAAAGTAGCCCCTGGGAGGCTCGATCGGGAAAATAAGGAGGATTTTGATGCGCGATTAGCTGGGCGAATAGGGCAATAATGAAGGAAATACCCGAGAACTCGGTCGCGTGGGGGAACTGGAGAACCGCGGGCAGAAAAGTGAAAAGAGCTAACATATAATGGCGGGACCCACGCTCTGGAAAATCAGTGATATTGATCGGAGTGCCCACAAATGGTAAGAGGTTTTGAACGAAAGCAGGGCGATTCCATACATCAATCGACGCGTGGCAAGAGAGAACCATCGTTGATGGCACGCTATGGGTCGAGCAAGTCAACCACACGGGACGTGCATATGGCGTTAGATCTGGAGGCCCTAGATCGGACGGCCGAGATCGAGCCCGACAGGGGGAAGTGTAATTGACGAAAGAATGAGCCGCGTTTTAGAATGATTTGGAATCCATTTAACTGCCACAATGGAGGAAGAACACATCCAAGACATAACTAAAGAAACAAACCAACGAAGCAGGCTGGTGCCATTTAGAGGACGACATGTGGCCACTCACTAAGCGTTCATGATGACATCGAATAGGGAACTCCAAGCACAACTATAGTAGGTGAATCGATAGAGGCAGAAGAGAAACCAAACAGGCATTGGAACAAATGGTTGAAAACCATGAACATAGACAAAATACACAAGTTATAGTCAGTTAGAGTGAACCCCGAGAAGAGAACTAAACACTGAGAGAGAGAAACCAGAGAAGAAGGTAGTAAAGTAAAAGAAGAAAGAGACAGAGGGCCGAGCGGATCAACGGCAACATCGAGCACCAGAGAGCTTGAGAGATTCAAGCCATCCCATAGAGGAATCTGTCCAGACTGAGCACCACATTTGGCTCTTTCCATTGAAGACTAGAAGGTCACAGAGCTGGTAGGAGGAAGAAGAGTCTGTGTACTTCAGTGGCTTGGGGAATCTAAGAACCACCCTGCCAAGTAAAACTTGCTTCAGGAGAACTCACATTGAGTCCCTATATTGTAATTCTCTGCTTAAAGGCACAATAAAACAAGGCCACCAATGAAAGATGGACTAGAGATGTAGCCCTGGAGAATAGGGTGAACTCCATATTAATTTTTTTGTGTTCTTGTATTTTCTTACTGTATTTCTTTGCTGTGTTTCCATTTAATTGTCTGTGTATTTATAATATGATCGATCCATTGTTTAAATAACACAGACACGCACACCAGCACATGAGTCTGTAATATCTTGATTTAATAAATCTTTAACTAAGGTCAATAATAGGGTGATTATCAAATCACATGTAATCCGAAATTCCTTGTCTTCAACCTGTGGTTGGCAAGAACCCTGATAATAGAGCTATGGAAATAGTTCAAACTAAACCCAAGACTAGGGTTTTGTTCCTGTTTTCTAGGATTCTGTTAAACTTCCCTAAATGTGTGTTTGTTATATATATTCCTCATGTAATCAATGGAATGTATAACATGTTCTGTAGAGGCAGTCTTACATGTGGTGTTTCACACCTGTAAGCTGCTCAGGTGATTTAATAAAGTTTGATTCTTATTTTGACATGGTATCAGAGCTACAGTGCTAAGGACACTAGTACCCTGAGTGGAGAGAGACTAGTGCATTTGAGGTGAGATTAGCATAGAGTTTGGCATGAAAATCGCACTAATTCAGTTCTGCCCTTACACAATTTTTTATCTCAGGAACGAAGCACATGAGCCATTCTTGAAGCGCATCAACCATTTTCTACGTGGTTTTTGTGGTGAAAAGGTTGTCGTGCATACGTTTCGATTTTCTACATGAGGTGGATCCATTTGGATGCCGATGAGGTGATCGGTGGCCTTGGAAGAGGCAAAATTTTTATTTCGTTGCATGGTATGTGAACAAGTTCAATGCTAGAGATTTGCTCCTTAGGATCGATAGAGGCTGAATCACTAGTCTGATCTAATCGCTGCTGCTTGGGATCATAGGATGGACAACTTCATGTTTGAGAATGGTGGACAACTTCGTGATTGAGGACTGCGTTATCTGCTACTAGACGTAGTGAAATTGTTGTGTTGCTAGTTGACTGCAAGTGTGGCCTCGAGTTTGAGTATTTTCCTCTACTGGAAAGGCAAGGTCAGGGCTGCAATTTGCAAAGAGAGGAAGGATTGTTGTGGTGCAGATCTCTATGAATTTCATTGAAATTTCCAGGAAATCGGAGCCAAATCATGTTCCTATTGTCATGTTGTGTTGTGGAGTGTTGGATCTGAATCCGTGTGGAGGAGACTTGCCATGGAGGCCACAGGTGGTGTGCAGAAATTGAAGGCCATGGAGGAGGCCACAGGTTGTCGAAGGAGGCAATATTGCTTTCCTAGAGGCTGAGAAAGAGGCGTGAAATCTCACAACACATTTGGCTCTATTTTATGACAAATCGTGTTTGAGAGTGCTATCAATGGTGAAAGCTCGCAACGATTTTTTTTTTTTTTTGCACACTAGTGGGAGGACTTGCATTGGAGGAGATTTGTGTTGTTGTTGTCAAGAGTTTAATTGAATCGTTGCCCTCGTGATCCACTATGATTTGCAAAGAGTTTTTCCCTCTATTGGAAATGAGGTCCTCAAGGTCGTCGTGGTGTAGTTGGAAATGATTTTTTAACACAGTTCGATGGTGAAAGGAGATTCAATTTTTTTTAATTGAGTTCTTTTAATTAATTATTTTAAATTAAAATAAAAAAATCAATTTAATCCATTAATTAAAAAGAAAATTAGGGGCTCTTTATTATTTGATAAAGGGGGCAAACTTTTGTTTTTTTTAAGAAAGAATTGAAGTGATTTTTTTTTTAAAAAGGGGGATTTGGGCTCAGTTTTTTTGGCATTTGTAATAGTGTTGAAGATCTGGGGTTAATTTTTTTTTTTTAATTTGTTGAGGTTGAAGGTCTTTATTCATTCAAGATGAATAATCAGTTAGCAGAATATTACCTTAATGAAAATAACAAGTTGGATGGATCCAATTACTTTGATTGGAAATTCAAGCTGTAGACCCTACTTGAGGGACACAATGCATGGACAATTGTGAATAATGATGAGGTGAAGCCGAACCTCGCTGCATGAGGAACAAAAACAACAATCTAATATTGGGACAAGTGGGAGACTAAGGCGAGAATGCTCCTGGAATTGTCAGTCAAATGTTGCGTGATTCCCCATATTCATGATTGCAAGACTGCACCAGAGATCTGGAAGAAGCTCAAGGATCCCTATGAGGTCAAGAACACTAATCGATTGCTATTTCTAAAGAGTAATATTCTCTCCATCAATATGGAGGAGAATGAGACAGTTGTAGCATTTATTTTGCAGATCAAGGAGCTCAAGAACAAGCTAGGTGATATTGGTGAAGCTATATCAGATATATATTTGGTCACGATTACCATGAATGGTATGACTAACGAGTATCAGATGTTCATCACTGGCTTGAATGAAAGAGAAAAATCCCCCGTGTTTGAAGAATTGACAGGGATCCTCATGCAAGAGGAGGAAAGGTGACAAACTCATAAACCTCGGAGTTCAGATCTAACCTTAACGGTGAAGAAGAAACCCTTCAAAGGAAAGCCAAATGCAGCAACAAAGAGAAGTGTAGCCCCACAGAAAAAGATGCCCCCACCTGAAGGTGCGTCTTTCAATAGAAATCACTCTGCGACCAAATTTTTTTATTGTTGTAGAACTGGCCATATATCCTGATAATGCATGAAGAAGAAGTTTGATGAAGGTAGGAAGAGACACAAATAGCACGCATGCCATTTTATTGATGAGGAACAGAGTCAAAACATCAGACTGTTCATATCTGACTCTACACTTTCAGTTAAGGATGACGAAGCAGATACTTGGTTTGTGGACTCAGGTGCATCCATCCACATCATAGGGAACAAACATTGGTTTGAAGACTTCAAAGATACCAGCATTGGAGCAAAAATCTATCTTGGCGATGATAGAGGGTACCAAATTAAAGGTTATGGTAATATTCCTCTTGTTTTTCCTAATGGAAATATTAGACATATCCATAATGTATTATATGTACTTGGGATAACAAGAATCTGATCTTTGTTTCTACTATAATTGATCAGAATCTCAAGGTAGAGTTTTATAAATCATATTGTGTCATTAAAGACTTGTTGGATTGTATGAAGCCTATTGCATCAGGCATTCATGTGGGAGGATTGTACAAGCTAAATGTCAAAAGCGCACCACATTAGGCATTGACATCATCTGCCATGACTACAGTGGACTTCTCGCATCAAAGGTTCAGCCATATTAACTTCAATGATTTGTTGCTTTTATAGAAAATAGGTATGGTCAAAGGTCTTCCTATTTTAAAGCATGTTCATATTGATTGCAATGCATGTACACTAGGGAAGATGCAGAGAGATGAATTTACTGTGAATGTTGATAAAAGGAGGAGAGATATACACAAGTTGGTACAAACATATTTATGTGGGCCTATGCAGGCAAGGTCGTTAGGTGATGCATACTATTTTTTTCTATTTATTGATGATTGTACTAGATTCAATTAGGTGTATTTCCTCAGGAAGAAGAGCAACACTTTTGAATACTTCGAGGATTTTAGAAGTATGGTTGAAAAATAGACAGGTAAAACCATCAAGATTCTTCACTTGGATCAAGGGGGAGAGTACAAGAAAGCTTTTGTCCTTAAATACTATAAAGATAATGGGATACAAAGTAGTTTACAGTACCCCACACTCCTCAACAGAACAGGGATGCGAAGAGGAAGAACAGAACCCTTGTGGAGTGTTCTCGCAGTATGTTAAAAGGTAAGAATATTTCTAATGGGTTTTGGGCTAAAGCGATTAATACTACAGTATATGTAAAGAATAGGAGTCCAACAAGAATTTTAGATTTCAAAAATCCTTTTGAAGCTTTATTTGGTTATAAGCCTGCAGTTAAGCATTTGAGAGTTTTTGGCAGTAAAGCCTTTGCCCATGTTCCAAAGGAAGATAGAAAGAAACTGGATTCATTAGCCATCAAATGTATTTTTTTTTGGTATTGTACAAAATTGAAGGCTTACAAACTGTTTAATCCCTCTACTCATAAAGTTTTTGCAAGTAGAGATGTAGTGTTTCATGAGCAAGTTAATGATGGAAGCCATGAGAGTGCTAATGAAGAATGGCACATGCCCTTGTTGGTGGAAGAAGGAAGTGATAAATTAGGTGACAACAATGAGCAACAATAGAATCAACAACAAAAAGGGAAAGAAGATGATGTAGCCATCAAGCCATGTCCAGAAAATGATGATCAGATAAGGTTTGAAGCTACCCCACCACTCAGGAGATCGGGTAGGAAAGTTCAGTTGCCAACAAGATATAGGAAAAATGATTTTATAACTAGTATGATGAATGTTCTTGAGCCCTCTAGTTATAGAGAAGCCAGTCAATATAGTGAATGGAGGGCTGCTATAGAAGAGGAATATGAATCAATTCTTAAAAACAAAACTTGGGATTTAGTTAAACTACCTAAAGGCAACCAACCCATAGGATGCAAATGGTTGTATAAGCCTACATTTAAAGCAAATGGGAGCATAGATAAGTATAAATCTAGGCTGGTTGCAAAGGGGTATTCACAACAAGAATGCATAGATTATGATGAAACATCTTCCCCTGTAGCTAAATTAAACATAATCAAAATGATAATTTCTTTAGATACCAAACACGATTGGATGATTCACCAGCTAGATGTTAAATCTGCATTTTTAAATGGGAACTTAAAAGAAGAAGTCTACTTAGTGCAACCTGAGGGGTTTTTCAAACATGGTGAAGAACATTTAGTTTTCATGTTGAAGAAAGTGTTGTATGAACTAAAATAGGCACCCAGGTCATCATATGACAAAATTGATTCATTTTTCCTATAGCATGGTTATTAAAGAAGCAAAAATAACCCTAATCTTTATACCATGTTTGATAAAGAGGGAAGGATTGTTTTGATTTCTTTATATGTAGATGATCTAATAATTACAGGTAATGCTGATAATCTCATTAAAGAAATCAAGGAGCAGATGTCACAAGTATTTGAGATGAAAGACCTTGGAGAGCTGCATTATTGTTTTGGTTTGGAAGTCTGGAGGGATTCTAGACAAACTTTTATGTCACAGAGTATGTATGTTAGGAGCTTACTGGAAAAGTTCAGAATGGGTCAGTGCAAAGCTGCAGCAGTACCTTTACAACATAATTTAAAACTTCAGAATGATCATGGATTTAAGGAGGCAGATGCGACATTGTATAAAGAGCTGGTTGGGAGTCTAATATACTTGACTACAACTGGGCCTGATTTGGCTTATGTAGCCAGTGCATTGAGCCAATTTATTTCAAAGCCCCTTGAGAGCCATTGGGTTGTAGCAAAAGTTGTTTTGAGGTATCTCCAAGGAACCTTAGATTTTGGTATTCTTTATACTGATTCGTGTGATGTTAGATTGATAGGTTTTTCATACTTTGATTGGGTTGGAAATGTAGATGACAAAGGATCCATAACAGGCTATGTATTTAGCATTGGATCTGGGTTCATTACATGGAGCAGCAAAAAGTAGAACACAATATCTTTGTCTTCTACGAAAGTTGAATATCAAGCTATGTGTGCAACAACATGTGAAGCAGTTTGGTTGAGGAGACTTCTCCTTGATGTTGGAGAAGAATAGAAGGTTGCAACGATGATCAAATGTGACAACTAGAGCTCCATCAAACATGAAAATAACCTAGTATTCCATAAGAACACAAAGCACATCGATACACAGTTTCATTTTGTCAGGCATAAAGTTCAATCAAAAGAAATTCATATTGAATATTGTAATAGTTAGGACAATGTTGCTGATATTTTTACCAAACCTCTTGGTAGAATAAAATTTTAGTTGATTAGGGAAGTGTTAGGCATATCTATGAATCCATTTCTCCATTAAGGGGGAATGTTGAGATTAATTCAGAATTGTCTTAATGGAGTAACAGTTCAAAACCGAACCCTAGATTAGGATTTTGTTCCTATTTTCTAGTATTCTGTCCAACTTCCCTAAATGTGTGTATGTTATATATCTTCCTCATGTAATGAATGGAATGCATAGCATGTTCTATAGAGGCAGTCTTACAGGTGGTGTTTCACACATGTAAGTTGCCCAGGTGATTTAATAAAGTTTGATTCTTATTTTGACAGTTCGAACCACACCCATCTCCAAATCCCATGAAGAGCGACCAGACTGAGAAACTTGTCAGGGTCTATCCTAATGGAATCTATGGTTTGTTTCACTATGGACATGCACGATTACTGGAGAAGGCTAAGAAACTGTCAGTATTCACTGGAGATGATATGTGAGCTGGATGATGTATAGTTTTGGTCATAAATCTCTCGTCGTGGTTGAGTGAGTGAATAAAAAATGATTTCAATGTAGCCCGATTGGCGGTTGTTAACATGGCCATTAAAGAAATTAAAATGGTTGGAATTCCATGACCTTTCGTCAATTAGAGGATTCGAAATGGAGCATGGAGACAAGTTGATTGACTTGGTGTTGCGTTCAAGTGGGTATCTAGGATGCAATTTCTTTGTAAATATATTTCCTAGATTCATGGGTACGCTGGGGTCACTAAAAGTGCTTTCCTTCGATCTTGGGTGTGCATTTGATCGAAGAAAATGGATTGTTGTTCCTCCTCTAAATTTGCTCTTGAGGCATCCTAACCTTCAGCGATTACACCTGTGTGGACACCTGAATTTTGTAAGAGAATAACTGATCGCCATAATTGTTTAGATATTATTGCAAAATGCATCAACCCATGTCGGTGTATATATATGATTTTTACACTTTGGAACGCAGGAAGAGGCAGATGGTGATCTAGTTGGTATACCTACACAAATTTTTAGAAAGGTTTTGCACACTCAAAATGTAAATTAGGGTTTTAGAATGTGTTTGGAAGGCATAATTTTTTCTTCAAGAACAAAACAATGGAGAATATTTTAATTTACGTATATTTATATATGTCATAAGATAGTTCCAATTACCAACAAGTAGGAAAAAGGCACATGACTGGAAATAACTTGTGAATCAAATAAAGTTACAAGAAAATGGGGGTCACTACTATAAGCGTCACTTCTGCAACACACAAGTTCCAATGGAATGATTCCATTACCATTTCTTTGTTGATTTTCCATTCTGGCTATCATTTCATAACTTCATTTCTGACCATAGATTTATTTAGACAACCACATTAAAAACATTTTTAATTTTCATGGATTTCACGATAGAATGTACTCTAAATTCTAGACAATTCATTCCAGAGTTAAATACAAAGTAATAATATCAAAGGGTACAACTTATATATGTATTTGCACATGCACTAACATATATAACTCATAACAAGACCGATTAGAACTTCTTGAAAAGTTGCAATGATGCATTTCCTTCTATCAAATTTGACTTAATTTGTTAAAACTTTTATCATTTAAATAATTAAAAAAATTAGTGTTGCATCTCAGTCATGCTTCACCTTTGCTTTTGGCATAATCACTTATATATAAGTATAAATATATTTAATTTATTGAAATGAAATTGGGGCTTGTAATGATTCATCCAAAATATGTTTAAAATATGTGCAACTTTTATATTAAGCATGTCTCAAAGACATTAATGATTCTTATGGAAGTAGTACAATAATAATCTTAAAAAGTGGAATTTATCTCGTACAAGTGTAGGAAACAATAAACGATTCATAACACTCATGTCCGTGATCCAGATTTATGCTGGAATGAAATAAAGTACATTAATAAACATAAATATGGAGATGCAACAAAATAATACTTCATTTCATTAATGTAGAATACCAAAATATGCTTACAAACAAAAATGGAAATAAACTAGCTTGGTCGACGTAGTTAATCTCTGAGAAGATATGTGGCCACTACATGCCTCTAAACTATGTTACAATGAGGCTCGAAGGCATATTTATTGTTGAGAAACAATGGAAGAGACATTATTAGGCCAACCATACTTGTGGAAGAGACATGTTGTGTATGAGTCCATGCCTCACGTTGTTATTATTTCTTTGGGTAATACATTATACAGGATACCAGAGGTAGCCCCACCTATCGCTGCTTCTTTGATCTCTGCTAAGAAATGCAGTAAGATCATCTCCTAGACTAGGAAATTTATTTTCTTTCTGGTTTGCTCTCAAAGTAAGGGGAAGATAATAGCCACATCCATGGCCATCCGGAAGGGTTCCTCCATGTAGAAGAAGAAGGTGGATACGATTATGAAAGAATACAGGGACATCTTCTCCTCACCCACAGGGGTACCATTGCAATGTAAGGTCAAGCATTCATTCAATTTGACCCTCGGAGCACCATTACCCAACGGGCCGATATAACGTCGCTCCATTGTGAAAAATTGCAAGTACAAGTAGTGACATCATCAACATCGAGTGCCAAACAAGTTTTAGGTGGGTGACAAAGTCTGGTTGCATTCATAGAAAGAATGTCTTACAAGAGCCCATCGGAAGCTCAAACCACTATGATATGGTCCTTACAACATTACCAAGGTTATGGGAAACAATGTTTTGGAGCACAAAATTCCCCCATTCCCTATCTTGCATCAAGTGCTCAATGTGGACCGACCTCGACCATGGTTCCCACCATTACTACACACATCATAGATTGCATAATAGCTCACCAAGGACCAAGTTCAACAGAAGTTTCCCCATCTCATGGAGGCAATCAACACAATGGGGACCATTTCTTCCTAAGGGTGGAGGAATGATCTAGGTGGATGTTGGTGGCCACCCTCCTATCCCATTTGGACCCCCACAACTGTCTCTTTCAGTTTTTTAGTTTCCTTAATTGTAGCAAAATTTACTATTTTTGGCATTTTTTTGGGTCTTGAACTTCTGGAGTCGTTTTGAGGCCCTGAACGACGTTCTTTAGGAAAACAAGGGCCAACATCGGTGTCCTCATATAGATATTTCTAAAGAGGTAATTTTACATCAAATGGAGATCGTCTGCCAAATTTACAACCCCAGGAATATGATATACCAATTTACCCAAACGAGGCCCATAGTTTAGTGCTTCATTTCCTAGTATTAGGTTGTTGGATGTTTAGGGGTTTCCATTATTTCTCAACAGTAAATAGGCCTTTGAGCCTCATTGTAACACAGTTCAAAGGCATGTAGCCACCACATCTCTTCTTAGAGATAAGCTACCATCAATCAAGCTAGTTTATTCTATTTCTGTTTGTAAGCATATTTCAATATTTTACATTAATGAAATGAAGTATTATTTTTGCTTCATCTCTGTAATTATGTTTATTTCTGTACTTTATTGCATTCCTTCATAAATCCATATCATTCGATGGTTTCAGATGGCGTAACCACTTTTGTGATGCTAGGGAATGGTTTTTTCAAAGAGATCAACAATCTTCATTTCGCCCAACATCACTACTTGTACTTTACAAAAACTGTTGTGAATGCCCCCAAGAGTAGTCATTTGTTCCTCAAAACCATAATTGGTTTATATGTGGATGGTAAAGTCAGATCCATGCTTTATTATAAGTTTGATTTAAAATCCCAAAACGTATATGGATGTTATGAAATTTTAAGGTGGGGTCGAAGTTTTATTTTATAACTTATTTTATGGCGTGAAAAATCTTATTAAGTAACAATCCAAAATAAATTATCGAAGCATTATATTTCTTTGTTTGGTGTTTAATCTCTCTTCGTCTTATTATTTTTATGTGATGTTTGTTTTTAATATGTTACATAGTTTTGGTTAGCGTATTTTGTTTTATTTATCAAATACTTCTCGCACCCAATGAGATTGAGAATTTTTAATGTTAATAATCATTATATATATGAGAAATGGTAAGACTCATAAAAATTTAAGAGAACAAAACGTGGAGTAGAGTACTTGCTTTTCTCAGTATTATGAATTAGTTAAATAAGATTACATTGGAAACATCAGTCATAAATTACTGGAGTCAAACTCGACTTAAACTGGAGTAAGTGAAAACGAAGTAGGACACTTGGAGGGACATTTTTGACACCTAACAATTGGTTAGGATTAGATTCTACAACACTCCCCCTTAATTACAACAACACAAAATACAATTGAGATACCGGTTTGTCTATATTTTAGCTAGGTTTATAATTTAAAAATTGACTTCAACTTTCATTCTTCTCTTTTTCCAGATCCTATACCCTCTAGATTGTTTTAACCTTTTTTTCTTTGTTGTATCCTTCAAACCTCAGTTTCTTCATTTGCTGGTGCAGGTCTTCCATCTTTCAAGGCTATCTAAGAATATCCTGGACTTCTTCAAAAAACAAGTTCTATGTCGATTTCTTCCGCATATTACCTTCTGTAGTGTGCTTTTCATCATCAATCTACCACAACATAAGACCATAATACAATTTCATCTCTTCAGGACTCCAATACCTGAAAATTTCATTAATTTGTTCATCATCCAAGTTGCCTTCAAGGTTCATTTCTACATCTTCTTTGCATACTTTCTCAATGCATGGTGTTGTAGGCCGTGCTTCAAGGAAATTTAGTTATTCTTCATAATCATTATGTTTACCTGCACACTGAAAATAAACATTCGAATTAAAAATATTTACAGAACCACATTTGTTTTGTTCCTTCTGCTCTATAATGAGAGCTTCCTTTTGTTGCATTTCCAGCTCTGCTTCTACCTTTGTCTCTATTTTCTCTTGGTGGGCTTCCTACTTTGCCTCTTCCTCAATTTCTATCTCTGTCTTTTCAACTTCTTCACTAACCTGTATTTCTACAAACATGTTGTCTTCCACTGATTCAATTGGGCTTTTCTCACTGAATAACGTCATGTCTATATGATGTTTTTGTTGCATCGACTGCAACCATTCATCATTAGCCAAAAATTCTTCAACAAAATTTACATCAGAAATATTATTTTTTAGATTCACCATACTATCTATTGCTTCAATGACAGCTTAATTGTCCTAAGCAAGCTCTGTTGCTGGATTCACCAAACTTTGATCAACAAGCTCTGTTGTTAGAATCATCATATTGTCATCAACAAGCTCTATTGCTGGAATCACCAAGTTTTCGTCCACTTGTGGCTTTGAATAGTGGGGTTCATGAGCATATATGTGCCCCTTCTCTCTTTCATCTGCGAATTCTTCAAAGACATCATTTACTTGTGGATGAGCATAGTGGGATTCAACAAACTTTTCATATTGTTATAGATCTATTGTTGTAGATCCACCTTCATCTTCAACTTCAATGCTCCCCTTTACAACAAACTCCTCTCAAGGGCATGCCAGGTCTCCTTAGATGTCTTGGCACCTTGAATTTTCTAGCGAATCATTGTACCAATCCGCTTCATGCCCCTCACACAAAAATTTTGAAAAAGAATTTTGAGTTGATTTTTTCAAAGCTTTTTCTTTGGTTTAGTTGTAGTTGGCTTCCCTGTTCTCTTTCTGCTTCTTCAAACTTTTGTTTCTCTCTCAGAGTCTTACACTCTCTCTTTTTTCTTCTCTCACTTCACTCATGCTGCCACTCTCTCAAGGAGTCTTATGCAAACTACCATAATATATGTTGCTATGTCAAAGAGTCTTACACAGTCTATGCTATGATACAATGACAAAAAATGAAGAGAACAAAACGTGGAGTAGAGGACTTGCTATTATCAATATTATGAATCAGTTAAATAAGATCACATTGGAAACATCAGTCCTAAATGACTAGAGTCAAACTCAACTTAAATTGGTTTAAGTGAAACTAAACTAGGACACTTGGAGGGACAGTTTTGACACCTAATAGGTGGTTGGGATTAGATTCTCCAAAAAAATCCTTAAGCCCAAAAAAATTAAGCAAAAATTTCAGTGCGTAAGAACTTAAGAAAAATTCTTAGTTAAGCATGGTGCATATACCCAATTATCTTTGGAGTGATTGATATATGGTCGCAATTCATATCGTGACATTCCCTATGTAATATATTTAGGAAAAACATAATTTTGATAATGTTTTAAATATATAGATAATACAATGTGGTTCATAAACATGGGTCCAAGAGACGTAACAAACTCTTATATAGCACAACGTGCCCTTGTGGCTGTCACATTTTCCATATATAATATATAATATATATATAATATATTATATATATAATATATTATAATTATATCAATAATATTAATTTCATAATGAATTGCATGTTTCTTGTAGAGCACAGAATATTAATCTTGAGTGTATTAATATCAAATTCATTTTATTTATTTGAGTAATGAGTCAATCAATCAAATATATATAATATTGAAATATTGGACCCTTCTAAAAACACTTCAAATTAAACAACAATGTTGCTTAAGCTTTTCAACTTACATTTATTGTTCTAGGCACTTGAATATCTAGCCTCCATTTTAAATACATTATGGAGTTTGATTGGTATTCCCAAAAAACTCTTAAAAGACAAAACACAATAAATATTGGGTTTTGTTCTGAAGTTGACTTTGCAAATGCTCTCCCTAAAGAAATCAAATTCACCATGAATAATTTAGTATGAGAGTAATAAATAGAATATGATATATTATGTTTTCCCATGGGCACTTGTCAACTTTTTACTTGAAACATTTCTGATAATTTTGTTATGTATACCATAAACCTTAGATGGGGAAATGTTAAAAAAAATAAGAAGCTATAAACACACTTGTTGTCAAGTTGTTAAGGAACTTCACCATTTGGTGGATATTTTGGACTTCACAAATGGTGTGGACCTTGATAAGCAAAAAGAAGTGACTAACATCTATGAATTCATAGGGGAGGAAAGTATTTCAAGTTATTACTATGAAAATCAACCATTGTCAATCATGGTCAACCATGGTCCAATGTCAAATTGTGACAAAGATTGGCTCAATATGGTCAACCATGATTTATTGGCAGCCATGGTCCAAAGTCTCATTATGACAAAGATTGTCTCAATATGAAAATCAAGCACGGTAAACCATGTTTATTTTAGGTTTTATAATATTTATATTAGGGTTTATATACATTGATTTTATAATATTAATCCCTTTGGTTTATAATATCAATCCCTTTTGTTTATTAATCTAAGGGTTCATATTCTTAGGGTATAATATTATTCATAGGGTTTATAATATTAATCATTGGGTTTTATAGTATTTATCCTTGTGTTTATCATTGGATTTTATCAATATGGAAATCAATAATAGTCAACCATGGTTCAATGTTGCATTGTGAGAAAGATTGCCTCAATATGAAAATCAAGCATGGTCCAACCTCACATTGTGACAAAGATTGTATCGACATTAAAATCAATCATGATCAATCATGGTAAACCATGGTCCAATGTATTGTGACAAAGATTGTCACAATATTAAAATCAACCATGGTCAACCATGATCCAATGTCGCATTGTGATAAAGATTGTCTTAATGTGAAAATCAATCATGGTTAACCATCATCAATAACCATGGCCATATTGTGACAAAGATTGTCTCTTATTCCAATGTCAGATTGTGACAAACATGGTCATACATGATCAACCATGTTCCAATGTCACATTGTGACAAAGATTGTCTCAATATGAAAATCAACCATGATCACATTGTGACAAAGATTGTCTCTTTGTCAAACGTCACATTGTGACAACCATGGTAATCAATGGTCAACAATATTCCAGTGTTGCATTGTGACAAAGATTGTCTCAGTATAAAAATCAACAATGGTCAACCATAGTCAATCATGGTCAATAACCATGGTCACATTATGACAAATATTTTCTCTTGGTCCAATGTCACATTATGACAACATGGTCATCCATGGTTAACCATGGTCTAATGTTTCATTCTGACAAATATTGTCTCAATATGGAAATCAACCATGGTCAACCATTCTCAACCACTGCCTAGCATTGCATTGTGAGAAAGTTTGTCTCAATATGAAAATCAATCATTGTTAATTATAGTCTAATGTCGGATTGTGACAAATATTTTGTCAATATGAAAATCAATTTTGGTCAACCATGTTTTTTTGAAGGGTTTATAAATTTTACCTTAGGGTTTATAATATTTATCCCTTAGGCTTAATATTATTCCCTTCTGTTTATAATCCCTTGGGTTTTTAGTATTAATCCCTTGGGTTTATAATCCCTCGGGGTTTTAGTAGTAATCACTTAGGTGTATTATCCCCTTGGGTTTATAATATTTATCTTAGGGTTTATATACCTCGAGTTTATAATATTAATCCCTTTGGCTTAATATTATTCCCTGGGGTTTATAATACCTTGGGGTTTTATAATTAATCCCATGTGTTTATAATATAAATCCATTAGGTTCATCAATCTAAGGGTTCATATTCCTAGGGTATAATATTCTTCATAATATTATACCCTCAATATGAAAATCAACCATGGTCAACAATGTTCCAACGTCGCATTGTGATAAAGATTGTCTCAATATGAAAATCAACCATGGTTAACTATAGTAAATCATAATAATAATAATAATAATAATTACACTTTCGGTGTATATCAACTATTTTTACTAATGTAATTGTGCACATGATTTATTTATTTAATAGAAATAAATAAATTATTATTCATTAACTATAATTTATAGCTAATTAATTATTTAATATTTATTACAATTTAATTAATAAATTATTTAATGTTATTAATCAATTAATGTTATTATTATATAAATAAATTATATTAGATAATTTAAAATTCATAATTTATATAATTAATAAATTATTAATAATTATAATAATATATTTTTATTATAGTCATTTATTATTATTATACTATAAAATATTTTATTAATGGTAGCTACAATAAAACTTAAACCACATTAATATCTTTAATGTAGTTGCGTTAATTTATTATTATCATTATTTCATTATTATGAAATAATTTACAAGCTTACCACATTAATATATTGTAATGTAGTTGTGCTAATTTTATTATTGTTATCTATGTGAACAAAATAATATTTGTTAAATTTTTTTAAACTTTACTTCAACTTTGATGCATACCAATCATATTAATATTAAAAAATAATACTTTAGAAAAACTTTTAAACTTTACCTACTTTAACTTTGATGCATACCAATCATATTAATATTAAAAAATAATACTTTAGAAAAACTTTTAAACTTTACCTACTTTAACTTTGATGCATATCAACCCTATTAATATTTTTAATGTAATTATGCTAATTTATTATGATCATTATTGTGAAATAATTTACCATCTTATATGAATTTTAACGAAGTATAAAGTAAAGGTGCATCTACGTGAACAAAATAATATTCGTGGAAAACTTTCAAACTTTACCTACTTTGGCTTTGATGCACAAAGCTCGTCAGCTCTTTCTTAGAGACTGACTCACTTCTCAAGTACTTTCCCATTATTTTCCACCTAAGAAGGCCAACCCCATTTTCACAGCGAGGATATTTACCAAAAAATAGACACCCACATTTTTCGTCTCACTACGAAAGAGATCTTAAATCCGCGCAAGGTCATGTAACTATTTACCCATTCTCGCAAATCTGTTTATTTACTTATTTGGAATGGTCTATCGATGAGTAGAAAACCTACAATAAACAAAATTCTGTTAAAAGAAATATAAATCACTTTCACACTTCTTTCCTTCTGTGTTGACCGTTAGACCATTAAATTACAGGCTTAGTTTTATTTTTTTATGAATAAAGAACTTGTCGCGAGATCAGAGAGTGGATGACGAAACAAATCTGGTTGGCATAACTTCATGTCAGCCTGGGCATCATTAACAGTTGATACCTTAAGTCTGGTAAATGTGTTTGAAAAGCAGTTAAAGCTTAGTAAATGTAATGGTTATTGAATTTTTTGAATCAAAACATTGATGAAAGGTATTTATCTTAGTGCAACCACCTTGTCCAGTGCCCATGTTAGCACAAACCCAAAATTCTTACCACGCAGATTGTAATCCAGCACAAAACTGTGTGTAAAACTCAATTATAATCTTTCTCCCAAAGCCTGTGCACACACTAATATTGATACGACATTCAAACAGGCTTCCGCCAAAATGTAATCAATGAACCAGAAACATTTATCCACTCGCTCCAGTTGAAATGATGGTCGCAAAATCATATTTTTCCACAAGAAAGTATAAAAAATGCATGGATACTCTTTCTCGGTTCCCTGTTGGGGGAGAATAGGCCTTGCATCACAGTACAATACTAATAATTGGGAACCATCCAGATTAACACGGCAAAATTACTGAGCGAGTGGCCCCAAATGAGATTATTGAACAAAATTCCATTCACTCCTAACTACCCTTCTACAGAACTCACGCCCTGCGCGCAAATATCTTAACAAACAAAAGAAAAGGAAATGGAGGGGAAAAAACTAATGATGTTTCCGTTATATTTGCAAAACCTTTGAAATGTTGGCTGCAATCGACAGCCTCATCGCTCCGGTATCAAGTCCCCGGGACTGACCTTTTCAGGACAGCAAGTATTGCAGGAAGACCGAATGCTTTTGGCCAATGTTTTTCCCAGCCTTTTGAGCGATGCGAGAATTGGTGAGGCAATGGAAACAAATACCTGCTTTTTGACGTTTCCCCGCTTCACGGGAAGGCTAGCCATCCTTCCAGGTTGAGCTGTACCAGTGCTAGAAGGTAGCGCCGCCATGAAAACACAATAAGAATCTTCCGATTATTTACTCTCCATTATCCTGATTCACAGCCTGAATGCCTCATCATGTGCCCCGATGCTGAGAAAACAAAAACCAGAATTGGGATGGAAAATCACGAAATTGATGAGTGCGTCAATAATATGAGATCAAATTTAAAGGCAGCGTAAAAGCTCAACCAGAGCAACGCGTATTGCCCATTCAAGTGTGAAAGCAGGGCAAGCTCTTAGTTTTTGTCAATAACAGGAAAGACTATCGTTCAGGATAATGGTGCCATCACTGTCCGATACAGTGATACGAAAGACTACTCTGCGGCAATCATTCCAATGTTTAAAAGTTAATCCATACACTTGACCACGTTATAAGAAAGACTCTAGACGCCTTATACGAAGTTAATTCATACACTTGACCACGGCACAGGGAACTTCTGGAAAGACAAGATACATGTATTACAACGTTGAATTCTGGATACATATATTAATATCCACATGGCTTATTATTATCATACCTGACAAGTTATTATTTTTTAATAGTTAATTTAGTTAGATTAACTTTCGGATTTTGCTGGCGGGCAATTTAACAGATGACGTAAGACTCATTGCTGTGGTAATATGCACATGGCATATTATTAAAGGAATATCAGAACTGCCGAGTTAAAAGTTTTTTAAAAGTTAATTTAAAAAAACCCAGACTTTCATTCCAGGAATAGAGAAAGTTACATTTATATGGGATTATACTAGATTTTTTTACAGACGAAAAGGCATGATTGTATTTATATAAGAAATATAAACAAGCATAAATGCATATTCATATCGAATAAAGGAATTATACCAGATTATATTCATTGTAGGATGTAAATAAGTTTGATTGTCTATATCACAGATCCACTACCAGAGAAGTGCAAGAAAGCAGAAAAACATGAGAGTTTGCAGGAATCCCCACTCAAAAAAGATATCGTTAAGAAAGAGATCAAATCATAACCATAGAGATGAAAGTTAAAACTCAAACGATCCCATACCACAACCCCTACTGGGAGAGAACTTTTCAAAGAACATAAATCTCGCGCAGAGGGAGGGACCAAGTTTTGAGAGCACATCACGTCCATGTTTTGCTCCCAAAATACATGTTGAAAGGAGACAACTCAGAAAATGGAGAGAATGTTCCAAATCCTCCGGATCCAATTGCAAAGCGCTGGAACCTCAAGAGAGCAGTGACCCTGAATCCAGTTGATCAAGACAAGGGAGTCACCAAAAATAAGAATGTTATTAATGCCCAACCAAGAAGTGCAATGGAGAGCACCCCACAACGCAATCAACTTGGTTCTACAATTGGCCCCCCTAACACCATGCTAGGAGAAATGATAATGGACAACAAGGCCCAAATGAACCAAGAAACCACATCCACAATTCCCTTCAGAGGAGGGACCATCAAAGGCACATATAGGAAAAATGTTGGACAAATCGAAATATGAGACAAACTGAAGAGAGTACTTTGGAGTCCGCTGACCAATTTCCTTGAAAAAAGCCACAATGTCTAGTGCAACAGTCATAGTCACATGTAGTTTATCTTCGAAAATTAGAGCATTCTCAGCGCACGAAATCCCCCAAAGGACATAGAGGGGAAGGGTTCTGGCTTTAGCACTAGAATTCCATAATATGAAACATTCATGTATGGAGGACGCATCATTGATCTAAGAGACTCCCAAAATTGTGGCCACCCTCACCCAAATCTCAACACCAAAGGGGTAGTGAATAAAAAGGTGGAGGCAATCCTTGGAATTCTATCTACACATGCAATATCAGCCATGACCAAAGAAGTTGTAGATTGTCCCAACTTAGAATGCAGTTGTGAATGGAAAACCATGAGAAAGACTTGATCTTGAAGGGGGCTTCCCACTTCCATAACAGAGAACTAATGTCAGAGAAGGACAACACTGAGGAAGTGGAGGTGATGTGATCATAAGCTTCCTTGAACAAAATCCAGTCATTCCTAATTTGTCCGCCCCACACAACTACGCCAAACCTCTATGAGATGCTAATTCCTGCCATGCAAAGTACGTTGTGATACCTTTCCCATTTAGCCACCATTTCCTCGAATAGGCTAATCTGCCAGGGATGTGGCCAAGAATGAGCAACCAAACACTGCTTGGACCACTCCCATGAGATTACAAGAGTATCTAGCCCCTGTGAGTTAGGGTCATTAATGATTGAAATAGGGAGGAGGTGGCTTCCATTGAGGCCTTTGATGGCATCCAAGCCCACTTTTATTCTCAACCCATTACCCACCCTCCAGCATAGATTGCTGCAAAGCTAAGGGATGGCGAGCATGAGATTGCTCCTGATTTTTGAAGGACTACTAGCTGAAGGACCCCCTGTTGCAATCCATTGCTCCATGCTTCCCTGCTTGATTTATTTCCCAAACATGATATTTTTCCATGGCCCCTTGATGAAGAATAGCCTCCAAATGCTTGCAACTAGGAGGGCCAAATTAAGATTACGGGTTTCAATGATACCCCATCCACCTTTCTGTACAGACTTGGAAATGTTCTTCAACCCCATAAGGTGAAACTTCCACACGACACCAACTCCACACCAAAGGAAATTGGCAGTGATGGAGTCTATTTTGTTAACGATAGCTTGTGGTATGTGGAAGAGATGCATCTAGTAAACGAAAATGCTTATCAAAACAACCTTTATCATTATCACTCTTTTTCCCATGAAAAGCCATCTCTTATCCCAACTGGACAACGTTTTGTTAAATTTGGAAATAAGCCAATCCCATTCCAAAATGGAGTATTTGTTAGGCTTTAATATGCATCCAACATATTTGAATCCCTCAGACATGGATCTGATTTTGATCCCAAACATATCAACAATTTCAATCATCACCGAGGAATCCACTGAATTTGTTATCGACTTTGTTTTTTCTTGGTTGATAATAAGGCCAAAAGCTTTGCTGAAATCCCCAAAATTCTTGTGGAAAGATTCCCACACACAGAGCTTGGCCTCTCTAGCACATAACACGTCGTCCACAAAAATTAGGTGGGAAATGTTGCAACCTCTAGCGAGATTGCAATGCAGAATAGCACTAGCTTCAGCTTTAGCCTTGATTCCTCTACTAAAAGATTCCATAACCAATATAAAAAGAAGAGGTGATAATTCACAGCCTTTTCTGAGGCCTCTGTGTGTTTTGAAGAATTGGGAAGGCTCTCCATTGACAAGGACTGCCATAGATTCAGATGTTATGCAGGCCAAAATCCATTGAACGTGTCTGTGCTTGAAGCCAATCTTATATAGAATTAGTGTGAGGAACTCCCAGTCCATGTTGTCAAAAGCCCTTCGAAGTTCAAACTTCATTAACTTGATGTGATTTGATGTTTGTTGTTTTTTTAACATTTTCATTTTTTAAGGAAATAGTGTCCATCAGTGAGTTCATGGAACTTTAAAAATTTGGAAAATCATGAGCTCATTAGTATTTGATATTGTGGAAATGGTTATTTTTCTTTTTTTTAAGTAAAAAAGACAAGGATATGTATGGAGCTTATTTCATGGGCTCTAGGTTAATTTTTCTCTCCCAATGGACTCTGGATTTTTACCCCACCATGTGAATTTTTGTCGCTCTTGTCTGGATTAGAACGTCTTATCTTCACGTTCTTTTATATGGTGATGACATTTTCAAAGCCATATGTGACAAATTGAGCCAATATATTACTAGTTCTAAAGGCATAAACAATAACTTCTCTTGTACTATAATTTGTGTTGAAATAGATTTTGTAATAGGATTCCTTGAGGCGATTTAGCTTGACTTCAAAGGCTAGTCCCATTTTTAGGCTTCAGATTATGAGCATATTCCTTTGAAATGGAAATTTTTCCATTATTATGGGAACTTTACAAAAACATTTAAAAAGTCTCCAACATCTTAGTCTTCACCTATCCTTCTACCATATTCTCAAAGTAATGATTAGTAAGGAGCATTCAAAATAATTTCGAAGAATCATAGAAATCATTCATTTAAGAGTCCTCATTCAAACAAATTCAAATCTCATCAACATTCTCCCCAACTAATAGATATGAAGCTTTGAAGTCCTTGGAGGATGAAAACAGTAGAAAAAGATTAGTCATATCCATATCAAGTTCCTTCAAATAATATCAATTTACTCATCGAGGAAGAGACTTCTTCTTAGGGTATTGGCAAAATCCCTCATTGAGATGAGAAGGAAGAAGAGGCTAGTTCAGAGCAAGAGGAGGTAAATTCCTCCTTTGCTTATTCGTATTCAAATGTTCTCAAAAGAAGACAACAAGTCTCCCATCCATTAACAAGAAGTAGAAAATATTGAAGTTAGAAACCTCCAAAATCTTGTACTTGTCATGTTCCAATTGAGGAGTTAGTTTCGATTAACTATTAGAATTTTTTAATTTTTGTATCATATTGTGCAAGAAAGTTTTAATAATCTACCCCTATTATCAAGAAGGATGTTGGGCATGAAATCCCCCCACGACATGTTTTGGGGCTCAAAGCCCAACTTTTGAGTTGATATTGTTGTAAAGCTCCACGAAGTGCGGGCGCAAAATGTATGATAGAGTCATAGGGTTGTTTGCCCTAGTTTTAAATGTAAGGTCAGCCTACCCATAGTCCGTGGACCATGGGATTGTATAAATAGAGTGTGGCTCTAAGTGTAAAAGGAAGGGAAGGAGAGTGAAGTATGGGATAGCGAAGTAGAAGAAAAGAACTTGATTCTAAGTGTGTTTTGGGTCATAGAGTAGGGAAAGGCTCTACTGCTAAGAGCGTAGAGGCCTAGCAAAGTCCGCAGTTGATTGCACAAACCCCTGTAGCTGAGTGCACAGGGTGGAATCGAGTTTGTAATCAGAGAAGATATTAATAAAGAAAGGTCTTGTTACCAATTACGTGTATCCGTTTTGAGTTATTATATGTTTGATATCATTTGTGAATGTATTGTTTCTTTACTACACACACTTGTATGAGTTCCAAATATTGTTAAGTACAACTGAAAGCATACAAATAAGCTAAGTTAATCAACTAATATTGGATTACTAGTAAGGACTTGGGTAATAACACTCTTCGGCCTCTGAGTAGGGCTATGTGAAGGTAACATCTCAGGCTACGAGGAACGAGTAAGTGTGCGTAGCGATGTGTGTGCCGAGTTGAACCGTGGACCACTTAAAACCATCAGACATCTTTAGGGTGTAGAAACCTGGTTCTAGCACCCTCCCATACCACTTTGGGTGAGACATTAGATTGCGCTTTGTGGACTGTTGCCAAAAGGGCTAGTAGTACCGGGATTTGTTTGGCTGAATCACCTTGAACCTTGGTTAGACCCCATCAAGCCAACAAATGGTTCTGTTGCTTGGACCGGGATCTACATAAGGGATGTCTGATGTCGTGTCATTGTAATCCGACAAAGAAAGAAATTGAAGGGTGGCTAGACAAAAAGATTCATGAGTTCGAGGCCTAGGAAAATAGGACTCTGTGAGTAGCAAAGGAACACTGGTTAGAGCGTTACTTATATACGGAAATCCAAGAAATTTTCTTTGCATCTTCCCCTCTGAGTTGTATGGGTGGATCGCGAAGGTAGCAGACAGTCAAGAAAGGTGTAGGCTCGACAAACCGATTGTGTGGACTCCAGAACTGGTGCGCAGACTAGAAGAATCATAAGATAAGATCACGTGCACTCTGGACCATTAGATCAATTGAATTATAGGAGGGTTTATCACCGAATTTGCGGTAGACACGTCTGTCAGCTACAGAGAGGCGGAACGACGTTTTCTCAAGGGACCGCGACGTAAGTACATTAAATCTTTGAACACTTGGATTAAAATGCTATTGTGTGAAAAGTAGGTTATGCAAATAAATTGATGTTTGGGTCTAACGAGATGGGAGGATCTATAGAAACAAAGGTAGTGCCAAGATAGAGAATAACCCCTTGATTTCGCCTAGGTGAGAAAGCGAGGAAGAGCTCATGAAAGTTTCACCAAGAAGTGCGATCAGTCTGATAGGGTAGTGAATTCTGTGCATACCACCTCCACCTACACCACCCCCAGTCTCACCATCTTCAACCCCATCTCCACCCACACCATCTCCGCCACCACCACAGTTCAATATGGTGAGCGCAATAAAATTTCCAGTGTTCAAAGGAGTAGGGAACGAAGATTCGAGGAAATTTTGGTTCATAGTAAAAGCTGCATGGGAAGCACAGGGAGTCGTGGATGACAATATAAAGAAGTCAATGCTGGTAAGCGCGTTGTAGGATCGCGCACTGACATGGTACATTAAGCATTCTAATGACCATCCAAATGTGGAGATCACAGATATCGAGGCTACGATGAATGGGGAATTTAGCAAGCCAAAATATGAGACACAATCGATTATCAGGTTTAAGGAAATCGAGATGCTTCTTGGCGAGACCGCCTGGGAGCTGGATCAAAGAATGAAGAGTATGATTCCTGAAGCCAGCATGACCTTGACGGATGGAAAACACCATGCAGGTTTGTAGCATCACTAACAACACATCAAAGGACCACGCTGTCATAGTAGAAGTTATCCACCCAGGCCGAAGCTTTGGAAATTGCAATGAGACTGCACGAGACCGCGATATAAGATCCTGGCCTGGGAGTCCAACAAATCCACATGCAACTGAAAAATTTGTGTCTGGAAATGCAGAGTTTGAAACAGGACAGGACAACTCGCCCAGAGGCATGCGAGGAAGTATGGTGCATAAAGTCCAAGGGACAGGGACACGACAAGGACCATTTTCTAGTCTTCACGAACTACTTGGCGTGAGGAGGGCCAATGCCATTAAGACTAGAAGCACAATAAGGAATAAGCGTGGCGCCTGCATTATGGTGCGCGATTTGTGAGATAGGAGGAAAACATGCTATGAATAATTGTCACCTATTGCAGAAGTATACGCAGACATCGCAACAGTTCTTCTATAATTTTTGCATATCAGTAGGCCATGTCGAACAAACTTGTAGAAGTTATTAATTGATGATGGATCAGACTCCTGCCTATCAAGTTCAGATCGAAACGTGAGCCCTCGATCAAAACGCAGGAATGGCGTGAACTGGATTCCAAGGGCACATACGAGGTAGAGGTGGAATGGGACTATGAAGGGATCGCTGACAACTGATTTGTTACAATTTCAGAGGGCCAGGGAATTATGCCCATGATTGTGCAAATCCGATGAGGGCATCACATTTATATTGTACCTAGTTTGATTATGAGATGGAGAACTTCCCTAAACTGATAGCGAGGTTGCGCGATAAAGGAATACTCTAGCCTCCGTCGACTTAGAACCTACAAATGATGAAGTCTAAGCCATGCGAAGTGGACCCAAATGTAAACATCATGCTCTGAAGTGGTATTAGAATAGGAGATGACAGAGGTAAGCAGCCATAAGAGAGCGCGTGGGTTCACAAGGCACCAACAAAGGAACCAGAGTTCGATTTGGAGTGTGTGAAGGAGACATTCATAGAAGCTAAGAAGATCTTCACAGAGGCCTCCACTTCAGGTAGTAAGGATCAACTAGAACCAGAGATGAATCCTTCAATGCTCACTACCTTTCTGGAGACATGCATGAAGCTGCTGCATGACAAAAAGGCAATGAAAATATTGTAAGAACTCATCACTAGATGTGCTGGATTAGGGGAACCGTGCATAGTACGGAAGCTCAGAAAGCACACAACGCGAACAGGAAGGGAGATGAGATTAATTGCGCAAATTGGAGAGTATAAAATGGATCAAGTAATTCTAGATCAAGGATCGGACGCGAATATACTGCCAAAACAGAAATGGGAACGCATGGGCAGTCCCCCTATTCAATTGCGAATGATGAACTAGAAAAAGATCCTACCCATGGGAGGATTGAAGGGAATAATGGTAGACATCGAAGGTGTTAGTGCGCTTGCAGATTTCCAAGTGATAGAGATTGTCGATGATAGTGATCCCTATCTCACGTTGCTAGGAATAGATTGGGCCACTGACATAAATGAAGTGATAAATCTAAAGAAGCACAAAATGATTTTTGAGAAAAATTCACTGTGCGTAGTGGTACCTTTAGACCTTGCGGAAGGATCGCGCCACACAGAGCCAGTGCGTGATGACGAGAATGACGACGATCTAGACTGTATCTACAAGATAACTGCTTGAGAACAGGTTTGGGTAAATCCTACAGCGGATGGCAAGATTTCGTGGGAGTGTAAAAGCTCTTGCACATCAGATTCAGATGAGGAAATAGAACGATGGTAGAACCAGTTACACGAGGTAACCATGCTCAATTGCAACATGATGATAAGATCATTATGCTGCATAATAACAGAGGTAAGGGATCTACCTATGTGTGATGGGCTAACAGTGGTGGATGAATTCCTGAACAAATTTGAAAGAGAGGTGCCAGAACAACGACGTTTTAATGCTCGGAAATGGGCACTACGAGCTACGCCCTCAAGATGTTGGGGTGCACATCAAAGAAGTTTTGAGAATTGGCGTGAATGTAGAATGGTGATGCTTATAGGGTTTGCAAAGCCTTAGCTGCAGATGAAAGCCGGGTATGATGGAAGAAACAACTTGCGCTCCCACCTCTCCAGATGGGTACAGGCGTATGGTACGCAACTTGCACGAACACACACCGTCCTCACAATAGAAACTAGGAACAACAAGAAGGAGCAGCCATGACGAAGGCGCGAATGATGAAGTATGATATGACCAAGCGCGTAGATGATTATACACAGGGAAGCCTTTGACAAGGTGTGCACAGTGCTGAACCTAGTACACCATGTGAGATGCACTAACTGGGACCTATGCGTACCAATCGTTCTATGGGCTTATAGGACCATATGCAAAACCCTGACCGCGCAAGCACTTCCGAAGTTGAAGTATGAAGCAGGGGTTGTGATCCCTACGAAGCATGCGAAGCCTAGTTTGCGCATAACAACACCCATATATACAAAGGTCTGTCAAGCCCGGAATGAAGGAATCACACAGCCGCGAGAAACAGAACACATAAGACTCGAGGAAGAAATCCGACAAGGAAACATTAGACTTCGCGGACTTGAAAAAGATCTGGTACGGCTAACGGAGAAAAGCAATTTGATGTACGTGGAGGTCAAGAAGCTGGAATATGAAATAAAGCAAGTGTTTTTCATCGAAGAACCTAGGATGGTAAGGCAAGGTGCGTACGATCATATTGAAAAATTGGAGGACTATCGCAATGAACTGGTTAGTCTACTACCTTGGTTTGGACAACATATTGCCAAACCTTGTACCAGGGTAGTGTGTTGCAAGTAGTAAGTTGCGCGGTGTCAATCACAAAAATGGAAGGTGGGGATTCTCCGCAAACCATGGTGGAGGATGGGATGGAGCCCTGTGTGGGTGGTGAAACGACCTGACTAGTCGTAGGAAGAACAGTCTTAGCGCTCCAGGTAGTTGAAAGGGAGCGCGGGACTATAAACTATTCTGTCTGGGAGCTGCGCGATATGGGAGATGTGCGCAAAAGCATAACGTCACAAGGTTCGCAACTATGCACGAGGGGTTGCGTTGCTACGTAGGTTGGATGAGAAGTGACCATTAAGGTCACTATTCACGATGGGATGTGCTATTCGAGGCCAAATGGAGTGGGCGACAGGAATTTAAGACACGATTTATGGGCAAGATTTGGGAAAATCTCCCGCCAAGAAAGAATTAATTGCCCGAAATTGTGGGGAACGATCAATTTTGAATTCAAAAGGTGCTATAAAAACAGGGTTGGCTAACAAACAACACTGGGTCATTTGAGAGTTGAGCGTTTGAGCAGAGCACTAAGCATTGAGAGCCGAGCGGTAAGTGAGCCCCTAAGTTCGCGAGTGACATAATACAGCCTAGATACAATGATGGCCACTAAAGACGGTTTGGGAATCGAAGAGGTTACTGTCGGCAAAGCCACATAGACCCCAATGGTGGTGGACATCCTAGAAGGTGTTGAGGTTGTGGCAGAGATCCCCAAATCACCGTGTACACCACGACCCAAGAAGGATAAGAAAGTAATGGCTCCTATACACGTGTCCATGAGGAATCCGCTACGCAGCAAACTGTCAATGGAAGAGAAGGGGAAATTTTTCATGATAGACATAGATGAGGAAGAATAATATTTGCAGGCCCTTATCATCGCAGAGGAAGAAGACGAAGGCATGGAGGAGGATATTCAACCTACACACTCTGCGACAAAACTGCCTGCGTATGTCCCTCCGTGAAAAGGGAAGGCCAATATGCCCAAGGACCTGGATCAAACCAAGAGTTCGCTCTAGACCCCGCTCCTCCCAGACAACCTTGTGTTTGAGGGCCCACACCTAGGCTGCATGCCAACCCTGAAGTTCAAATATTCATACCTCACTGATGATGAGAAATTCCCTCACCTGGAGACCGGGTATCTCATGAACCAGAACAACGCGAGGGTGGTGACAATGTTAGAACCGTGGAAGCGCTTGCGTGGAGTGGAAAAGGCCGAGCTGCTGGACTTATTATGGGTGGCGCATTTCCACTGCACACCCATAACAATTTTCTTCGTCAAGCAGCTACTTTGCCTAGTGCATGATGGGTATCTATGGCTGGAGGAGCCTATCGCCATTACAGAAGACCTAGTTCACTGCATTTCTCGGCTCCCCTACAAAGGAAAGGACCTCGAAACCATATCAGAAGGGAAAGCTAGCGAGTTGGCCCTTGCAGAGGCCATGAAGACAAAATACAAGCTGGAGAAGAAGAAGAGGGGCTACATTATCTCCAGCATCAAGGAAAAAGCGGTACGCATAGCTACCCAAATCCTAGCAGGCAATGCCATGCAAAAGTGCCGCACAGACGAGGTACCTGCACTGGTGATCGCACTGGCCAAGCAGTGTGTGGAAGGGGTCCAGTTTAGCTGGGATGAATTCCTTTGCACGAAATTCTTGGAGAACTGTTGCAGAGCCCATGAGTAGGGTAAAACCTTCCACTATGCATGGTTGTTTTAATCCATCATGCTCGTAGCGGGGGAACTACCAGAAGACAGTCAATTCCCCAACATTGATAGAGACTACCTGAGGCTGTGAAGTACACTTCGCTCCTGCCACAAAGGACGTGAAATGGAAACATGACACCAAAATCTTCTGGGTGCGCATGGAGATGAGCATTCGGATGTGGATCAATCGGAGGCCGCGCTTTTCACCTACGATGTTCAATATTTTGCAGAGTTTTGCAGAGTTTAAATTCGACATGCATAATGTCTACATCTGGGCACGCAAGGATACAAGGAAGCAATGGACGAAGCTCCTGTTTATAGCCACCGACGACACCATCTTGATTACCTTGGAGACATGGCCTCTAGAATGGCACACCCCATATTTGGTAGAACTGGAGAAGGCGACAGCACAAAAGAAAAAGGATGATCCCAAGCTTTGTGTCACCCAATTGGCTAAAAAAAGGTGGTAGGAAACAACAACTGCTAAGGAAAAGGCAGCGCGGGAAGTGACATAGAAAGCCATAGAGCACAAAAAGGCTGTAGAAGCAGCAGCAACAGCACATGTGGTAGAGGCAGCAACTGCAAAGGTGGATGAGGGATGAGCAACATCCTCACAAGGGAAGGAGGCAGAGGAAATAGAAACAGTAGAAGGGAGCGTGAACCCAGGGACCACATCCACACAATTGAAGAGGCCACACATCGTAGAATGAGTAGGACCAAGGAAGAAGGTCAAGACCTCAAAGTTGGTCATTGACCTGATCACCTTAACTGAAGGTGATCTCCATGACATCGACGAGACAGTCCACGATGTCACAAGTGAAGCGATTCAAGATTTATGCAGGAGCACCAGACTATGTTGGGGGCCCTCAGGGAGTAGTTGCAGGAGTTACAAGTGTGGCCCCCCAGGTGGGTACCTTTTCTACCCACCTCGTAGCAAGATCATCAACAGTAAAGCAGATGTTGCGCACACGGATGGAAAACATGATATTGTTATCGGAAGGGGCCCTAGTAGCAGTGAATGTGATTGATAGGTTTTCGGTTAACATGTTGAAAGGCCTTGGCCTTAATTTGGCTACCCTTCCACGAGAAACGCTGTATCGGCTACAGGATGGGATAATGGTAGAGCCGCACACTAGGGAGAGCTACGCGATCCAAGTTCTTGGTGAACAGAAGATAAACATGGAACAACTCTTCTTGCAGTGCGATGAATTGGTGTCACAAAATCAACGCTTGGAGCAGAGGGTAGATGACACTTGACGATGCATCTCGGAGCTAGCCATCCCAACAGATCCACTAGTAGAGGTGCGGATCCATCGATTGGCAACTAGAGTCCGCAAGGCCAGGGAAGAAATGATAAAGGTTCAGCTGGAGCCGAATCTTCAGATCGTCAAGCTGCGGTTGAAGCTGCGGCCTTCCACTCCCCCATAAGTCATAGAACAACACGCTAGCGCTATCGCAATAGGGTTGGGAGAAATTGGGGGTGCAGTGCGAGGCAATACCATCATGTTGGAACAAGCAATTGAGGTCCTCATGACTTTGCAGGAGGACCCCAACATCCAGTGCCTGGAGACAGAGGTGCGAGAACTCCAACAACAATACGACACTGTCCGATGAACTGCACAGACAGTTGTCCTGACTAAGCGGCTTGCGAGGATGCAGCAAGCTAAGGAAGTAAAGGAGCAGGTGGACGGTGCGCGACACAAGGAGGCAATTCTCAAAGAGTGCATTCAGCCATGGATCGATGAGGCCTTCACAATCACGACGCATATCGAAGGAAATCTCATGCACATATAGGGGATGCACGTGCAAATGTAGGGAAGCAAGTCAGACATAGAGGCCTCAGAAGAACAGATGCAATAGGTTGATTGAGCAGCAGCCCTGTGTGTTGCAAACATCAGTACCATTCGAGAACAATTGGAGGGACTCCATGCCAAGATCACCACGCTGACAAAGTGACTTGAGGGCAAGTCACGAGGTTTGTGTTGGGGGCTTGCTGGGCATGAAATCCCCGCATGGCATGTTTTTGGGATCAAAGCCCAAGTTTTGAGATGATATTGTTGTAAAGCTCCACGAATTACAGGCACCAAATGTATGATAGTGTCATAGCGTTGTACGCCCTAGTTTTGAATGTAAGGTTGGCCTACCCATGGTCAGCAGACCATGGGATTGTATAAATAGAGCGAGGATCTAAGTGTAAAAGGAAGGGAAGGAGAGCGAAGTATGGGATAGTAAAGTAGAAGAAAAGAACTAGAGTCTAAGTGTGTTTTGGGTCATAGAGTAGGGGAAGGCTCTGCAGCTGAGTGCGCAGAGGCCTAGTAGAGTCCACAGCTGAGTGCACGGACCCTTGCAACTGAGTGAGAAGGGTGGAGTCCAGTCTGTAATCAAAGAAGAGAATAATAAAGAAAGGTTTTCTTACTAATTCTATGTATCTATTATGAGTTATTATATGTTCGATATCATTTGTGAATGTATTATTTCTTTACTGCACGCACTTGTATGAATTGTGAATATTGTTAAGTATAACTGAAAGCATACAAATAAGCTAAGTTGATCAACTAATATTGGATTACTAGTAAGGACTTGGGTAATAACACTGTTTGGCCCTCGAGTAGGATTGCGTGAAGGCAACATCTCAACCTGCGAGGAACGGGTAAGTGCACGTAGCGATGTGTGCGCCGGGTCGAACTGCAGACCACTTAAACCCATCAAACATCTCTAGGGTGCGAAAAACCTGGTTCTAGCACCCTCCCATACTACTTTGAGTGAGACCTCAGTCCGTGCTCCGTGGAATGTTGTTGACAGGGCCAGTAATACCGAGATTTTTTTGGCTGAATCACCTCTGAAACTGGGTCAGGCCCCGTCAAGCCAACAAGGGAGTCGACTTAATTCATAGAAAGCTTAGTATGGGATCTCTGCCTCTTTTTATTTCATTAGGATGATGGTCTTTTATAATAATTCAAATATTTTTCACTATAGCATTCATTCTGTTGCACTTTTATTATGCGTTCAGCATGCATATTTTTTGTTTATACAATACTTGCATTCACGATGCATATTTCTTTGCATCCTCAATTATTCTCTCAAATATCATCTTATTACCTACATCATTTTCTTAACCAACATGTGGCATCTCCATCCTACACCCTTAGCATCAAGTGGGTAGCCACATTCAAGGCTTTCAAATCCCATCCCTTAAGAGGGCAAGTTCCATAGATGCGAAAAACCATTCAAATATATTAATAGGTGCATGTATAAAAGTGCAATATAATGAAACAAATATGAAATATAGTGAATACATAAAAAATATAGTGTTCATGATTATTCACATCTACACACAACATTCATAAAACATGTATTTACAAAATAAAAAACCTGAAAAGAATGAGAAATCTTATCTTTTTTTTGTTAAGCTTGGCAGTACCATTCCATTTTCTATGAAATATAAACAAGTTTACACCACACAGATAAACCAAGTGGCCTCAACTTGCCCTGAAGGGAAACCAAGTCTGTTGGCCACTAGTCCGTAGTATAAGCCATCCAAAAACATAAATGTCTTAGTCTTTCTAGCCAGGCTAGATATGTCTCTTCTTCATGACAAAACACTACATAACTATATAAACTAATAATTGCAACATGGAAATTAAAAGTTATCCACATAAGAAAAAATTATGCATGGGTGTTGTTCTAATCCTTCTTCTCCTCTAAGATAGATGCAACAGGTGTCGAGTCTTGGGCAGATTCACCAGGCATACCATACAACGCTAGGATGCAAGGGATATGGCGATCTATTATGTCAAGACGAATATTCTGCTTATGCAGTTGAAAGAGGATTTTCTCCATATGCTTCTTGTAATTCGACAATACGTTTAGTGTCACTGCCATCCCAATTGAGATTTTCTCGATAGCCTTGCTTAATAGGCTCTTCATGAGCCAATATGGGTACTGATTTTGCTTAAATTGAGTAATTCTTCCGTGGGTGTTTCTCAGATCTGGGACTAAGGTCCTCTAGTTGTCCATCTCCTCCTCTGATGCACTGCCATGTTTCACTTCCTCTTCCCATTCTTCCAGCAACTTCCGGATGCCCTCATCCATCCCGTCACGGTAAGCTTCTACTGCCTATGTTATGAGGTGTTCGACTGATTTTGTACCCTTGTGTGGCTCTGACATGCTCAACCCCTTATCTTGCCTAGGTTTCGGGCCTCTTCTACCATGTCCAAGACCTCGCGTAGCACATGCCATACCCTGTTGTCTTGAGCACTGATGACATTCACAGTAAGTTAGTTTGAAACAAATGATTGAAACAATACACCACCTCACCCATTCCTTATTACTTGCAATGGGGTACATCTTGCCTTGCTTCTCTTCACTACCTGTTCTCACCACAATCATGCTAGGGTGGTTCGAAGCCCGCAACCCCTAGTGGGAAAGGCCTTGGAACGAGCCCCTTGAAGTGCCCTCTTCCCTCACTCTGATTCTTGCGGTCATATGCAGGTTTACTGTCCCACACCAATGCCAAGCTCGCAATCCCCCCTTGCATTCTACTATATACCAGTTATGGTTTGGGTTCTTATCCCCCATTGCCTCTGCCTTAGAGCTCTTTCCTCTCATTTCCCCCTAGTTGGGTCTCCACCCATCATTTTTGGGCTTACCCTCACTCCAACATGGGTTCCAGGTAACCCAGTCCTTACTATGCCAATTGTGGGCATGACTGCATCCTAGGACGACTACCGACTGCTTTCCCCTACCCCTAGCTATGCTCCATTTCCCTCTCCCACTGAAAGATCCCTCCCCCCCCTTAATGGAAGAGTATGGCACTTCCCAGCCTAACTGTCGTCGTTGTCAAACAGTTGTGAACTCCTAGTATGTTATTTGGCTCCACCTAAAGCCTGTTAATTATGGTCTTTTTGTGGTTAAGCTGGGATGTAAGGGGGTCTGTCTTGGGGATAGGAAATTGCTGGTGTAAATGGGGTAGGCAACTACTCGCCATGGCCTGGTTCTGTGTCTTTTCCTTAGTTCAAATGGGTGAAACCCGTGACATTTGGTGGGGGGGAATTCCCCCCCCAAATGTCATGGGTTTCACCCATTTCAACTAAGGAAAAGACACAGAACCAGGCCATGGCGAGAAGTTGCCTACCCCATTTACACAAGCAATTTCCTATCCCCAAGACAGACCCCCTTACATCCCAGCTTAACCACAACAAGACCATAATTAACAGGCTTTAGGTGGAGCCAAATAACATACAAGGAGTTCGCAACTGTTCGACAAGGACGACCCTGGTTCTTCATGTTCTGATGCTCACCACTAGCTTTGAACCACTATCCTTCTCCACAAACTATCGCACTGAGACTCCATGTCGAAATGCCCCTCCGTTCGATATACCCTATCATTCTTCTAGTCCTGCCACCTTGCCCACTTCCCCAGCTTGCCATCATGCCTTGAGCATGTGGGAAGCGACAGTAATAAGTGCCCAAGTACCCAACATAACTACACCCATGCGCTCCCAGGTGTCGCCCACATCCCGATCGAGATGAGAAATATTATCTTTTAATAGAATATGGTTTAAAAAATTATTTGCATACAAGAAATTTTCTAGATAACCAATGACATCTAGTGCATATGTTGACCCCAATCTAGCTTAGAAGGCCATTGGGGTGAAATAAATAAGTTATGAGTTTCTATCTTATTTAATCTAATTATTCTCATAGCACGATCATTACATTTACTATAAACCACATTAAGCATGTCATCCAACCATCAAATAATCATGCTACACTCTTTTGCTATCCTATACAATGTAAATAATATCTTCTCATTTTCTTCTCAATAATTCCTAGGAAATATTCTTCTTTTTATTTCTCCTTAATTTAGAGAGAAAATAATGAACAATCTATTAAATATTTGGAAATTTAGAAAAAAAAAATTGTCTCTCAATATTTAGCGACTATAGAAGAATGATAATAAATACCCAACTTCTTCAGTATCTACAACTATTAATGAGATTAATTTAATACCAAATCATAAAAGTATCCTTTTTTATGGTAAAATAAAAATAATACTTACTAAAATAAATGGATATCATAATTTACAAATATTTATATTTAAATAAAATTTATGATATCAATCATTTTCAAGGACTTCCATTTCAATGAAAAATACCAAAATCATTTAAATAGTGAAAAAAATTCAAATTTTATTAACTACCATAATTTTTGTCGACTTATAATTTAAACTTTGTCGACTCCTTAATCTATGGTGTCTATTGGGTAGTTCCTATTTCAGACCCTATAGAAACATAAATGAGCGCTAAGTACCTGTGACAGTGCATTCGAGTGCATCCAAAGACATGCTACATATGCATGAAAGCCATACATATCCATGCATATTCTGACAACTCAATCACCCTACCTCCCTACCTCCTGCAAGCTCCAGTATTCAATGTATCTGCGACGACTGTCAAACCTGTCCAGTCTCCTCCTACAACCTCCGTTGGCTTCCTCGTCTACCACCGTTTTCCCAATTCCATTTTATTTTGAATTTAGAAAAGGCTCTAAAGGAAATCAAATTTGAATTTTGAATTTGTAATTTCGTTCTGTCGATATTTTATTTGGTTAGAAGGCGGCTTTTTGGCTCGTGGTTCATGTTTGGTTTTTTTGAAGGGGAGCTGCCGAACATATTATTCCTTGGCACCGAAAAGCTCTGGAAGCTACTTCGTATTCGAAACCTCATTATCTCATCACGCATTGGGTATGGACGCTAGTGAAAGAAGGCAGAACCAGTGAAATAATAGACGAGAGAATCCGGCAAAGCGGGGCGGAGAGCATGATGAAGAGATTTGTTTCAGTGGGTATTCTGTGCGCACATGTTATGGTGGCATTCAGACCTTGGATGGTGGACGCTGTGAGGATGCTGGAGGGTGAGGGCGACATTCCTGAAATTCCAGACAGGCCTTTGCCACTTATGTTACATGGCCCGTCTTTGTTAGACCAATTAAACGATTCTTCTCTTTTTCCTTGTAGCATTTCTCGGCCTGCCTTCAGCGGATGTAGGTAACTGCATTTCTCTTTAGAGCACTGCCCGAAGTGTGGGCGGTAATTGAAAAACATTTGATAGTAGACAGTTCAGTTCTGTGAAGTAATATGTATTATAATGTCCAGGAAATTAGTTTGAATTTAAGTGTTTAGTTGTCATGTAAACTCGTTGAACTTGTACCAGTCTGTGGTGCTTTCAGTGAACCTGTTGTTAATATATATAGTTTCCCTTCTTGGAAAATGAATGTCAATCCAATCTATGGCTGCCCATTCATCCATGTCCCTGATAAATTGATGAAATATTTTGTTGTCACCGATATTGCTGTGGAATTAGCGGTGGATCGAATCTGAGCATTAAATCCTTCTTTACGGGATAACCGATGGCTTACATTTCCAATTGGGTTGAAGGCCTCCATGCTCATGCTTACCACTCAGGGTTAGTGCGATAAGTTTCATAATTTCTACTTTAAATTTCTCAAATTTTTGAAGTGGGGATATGACCTACATGTTCATCCTTATTGTTTACACTTAGTACGTGGAGTTTCATATTTTACAATTAAATGCCTCATTTTTCAAGGAGTAGGATTATGGCATCCATGTTCATGCTTTCCATTTGGTACCACTCATCATTCACGTTTTAAAGGTGCTTTTTTTTAATAAATTAACAATATGCTGATTTTTTCCCTTCACTAAATTATTAGGTGGATAAATTACACTGATGCTAAGAACTTTTTTAATGAACCATTAATAAATAGAAAAGTTTAGTTTTACAGTTTTTAGGTTATTGAGATCAAGATTTTTATAGTCCATGGCATAAAGTGTGGCTTATCGTGATAATTTTTATTTAATATTCAATATTGGCTCATTAAGAACTTACATTCTCTCTTTAGTGGACATGTTTGACATTTATTATAAATATTTAGCAAAATAAAAGTATAA
>APFE030755605.1:138997-156480 GCA_000404065.3 Pinus taeda
TTATTAGAATATCTTTTACTCAATAAGTCTCTTCTCTCACTTGCATAAATTCTATAATAATAAAAAATTCTATAATAATCAAATTTAAATTTAAAACATATATAAACAATATCAATACGCCTCTTCTCTCACTTTCATAATATGTCTCTTCTTTCACTTTCATAAATTCTATAATTTAATTTAAATTTAAAATATACATAAACAATAACAACGAGCAAATATATAAATTATAAATAATCCAACTAATTAAAGTATAAAATATAAATAACCCAACTAGACGAAATATATAGTATAAAATATAAGACAACTGACCAAAATTTAAATTATAAATAACACAACTAACTGACATATTAAAAAAATATAATTAAGATATTGGAATTTATATAAAAATATATAAACTAATTTACTTAAAAAGGAATAAAATGGAAGGGTATAGTTGTGGATTCTTTTCACATTCCATGTTCTACCGAGAATATGTACAAATGATACTATTAAAATTAGTAAAGTTAGATGCTAAGGATCATGAATGTCGTTCATTTGTTTTATTTTAATGCTAAAATGGGTCATAAATGCTTTTATACTTTTGGAAACTTTTGGGCAATAACGTTGATACATGCTTACTCTAGGTCTAAATAAGTAAAGTTAGATGCAAGGCCAGTGGATGTAGTTCATTTACTAAAAATGATAACAAAGTCTCTATAAATGTTTTTTATAAATTTTATTTAGAAAGTTGATACTAATTTGAATAGCAATTTTATCAAACAGTATGTTTTTTGGGAAATCAGAAATGGGAAAATAATTTTTTTCTGGTTAGACTTATAGTATTAGAGAAAAAAAATATTTGGGAGACAAGATTTGAGTGACTTATTTTTGTACATAACTAGCAGGAACTTCTACATGGTGGATCATTATTAGAAAGATGCCCTGACTAATGATGGTTGGAGGAAATGGAAGGAATGCCAGGATTGACCTCAACCCCCTGAGTCAGATCAATGGAAGCAACTGGACAGAGAGTTAGAATCCAGGAAGCTTACAGTCCAAAATGGACCAGACATTCTTCGATGGGGATATACTACAAAGGGAATATTTACCATCAAAGAGGCTTATCGTTTAAAGGCAAGATGGGAGTAGGGGCATCACCATCCAATTTGGAAGGAGCTTTGAAAAGCTGGTTGGTGGTCGAAAGTTGCATACATTCTCTCATTGGTATGTAGGGGTAGAATCCTCAATTGGGATCAACTACAAAAAAGGGGTATCTATGGACCCTTTTATTGTATCATGTGTGGTCAACATAATGAGGATCTCAAACACCTGTTAAATCCATGTCCTTTTGCAGTTCAAAAGTGGCACCAAGTGGAAGATCTCTTTAGAAGGATGGATAGAGACCATCAAAGCATTAGAGAAACCATCCTTCTATGGTGGACATGCCTCTTCTCAAGCTTGGTCTTAATCGTGCTTGGGGACTATCTCTAGACTCCACGCTTTGGGCTATATGAAAAGAGAGGAACTACAGGACCTTTTAGAATAGCAAACAATCTTAGGAAGCAGTATGGGAGGGAACCATCCAGAATATCCGGGAAACAATCTTGGCTAAGAAATGGCAACCAGATGACTAGCAAGTTTCTCCCCAAGAGGCTAGAATCCTACACCACCTAAACCTATCACCATCAATGATGTAGATTTTCCTGTAGATTCACAAGCTCATTTAATCTACTAAAAAAAGAGACAAGAATCTACTTCTACTCTTTAGAGCGGAAGCCCATAAAGATCGATGAAAAAAATAATTGACAAGAGGAATAATATCAATGGCACATAACGCAATAAGTACACGGGAAAGCCACAGCTCAAAACCCCACTATCTGTATTGCATTAAATCAGAAATCCAAGATGATAATACAACACTTGTTCTCACAAGAACAATCCAGCACTCAGTAAAATCAATCTCCAACTCTCAAGCAAACTCTTCGCCAACACTTAGCCAATTCTATAGCTCTCTGAGTCCCTATTTCCTTGGAAAATTCCTATGGCTCATTAGCCCATATTAAAGGGAAATCAGTGCATCCAAAAGTCTACAATCCCTTCAAGGTTCATTTCCTTAGTGCATGAACCATCTGTACAACTTAGAAAATTATAAAACAAATCGTACATTGTCTCCGTACCCTAGTCTCAACTGGGTCTTTCTCAGAATCGACATGCATGAGTTTCTGATGAGGGAATCTTCAACTAACTAGAGTAGCAATAATTAATGCATTAGTGTACTAACTGACTGTTAACTCACTATTAGTTCCTCAAACAGTTTGGAACTAATTTAACTGGACTTAACTCAGTAAACTGAGTTAACTAATTAAAACTCACAATTAACTCATCCTGGACCCCTATAATGTAGGGACAACATATACATGACTTCATAAAGACTTCCAACTCGAAATTCCTAAGTTAACTAAGTCAACTCACTCTAGTTAACTATTACAAGTTGCTATGAGAATATTATTCGATACTAATTCTCTGTTTAGTTCAAGGACAAATTAAAGTGGAATTTTTGGATTCTATTTTTATCATTTCTTATTGCTATTTTCAACACTCCCTGTCAACAAGAAAGGAATTCAACTTGATCCCGTTCTTGAACCTTTGGATTGTTCTGTATGCAACACTTCTCTCTAGTGTCTTTTCTCCAACGACTCTAGAAACAAAACAAAAAAATATCCAACCTGAACCAGAATGATGCCTCTGTCATCAAAGTTTCTGATTCTTATTACCTCTGTCAACTGAAAACTCTGCGCTTATGTTGACTCTGCCTTTTTGCACTATTGTCAGCCTGTCTCTATGCTTCTTCAATATTTTACTACTCTAGCCTCTGTCACTTTGATCTTTGATTTCATCAATCCCACTAATTCATCCTGCTACAATGTAATTTGGGCTCTCGTAACAAGGTATGATCCATGAGATAAAACCACTCAATGGACCCTGCCCAATTTCAACTCTCTTGGGACTATCACTTCACCTCAACCCACCTCACACCTAGAGGTATGACTGCATGTGATCCCTCTGCCCACTTGGATCAGAATTTCCCCCTACTGGAGGTCTCTGCATGACTGGATGCCTCCACTCGGTCTCTGCTCAACTTCTCCAATTGTGGCTGCTCCACAATTGTCTGAGACTTCTTCTTCTCTTCTTGAGTGGATCTCTCCTCTTGGTCTCCTCTTAGCTCCTCCAATTGTGGTAACTCCACAATTTCCTGAAGTTGCTTTTGAGGCTTCTTCTGGGGCTGCATGTTGAGAGGCAATTTACTCGCCCTCTCAACCACCAAGTCACTAACATTTGCCTTTCTCCTCAAGGCTTTGCATGCATATTTAACCTCAAGAACATATAATTTCTTGACCCGTGCACCGATTTGTTTCACCTATCCCGTGGTGATTGTTAGGTAAACTTGACTCGCTATGGATTCAAAGTTGACCAAGTTAAAGAGTGATGGTTTTGGGGCACATGGTATTGTGCACCCATGGTTTTCTGCCTGTTGTATTGCATGTAGTGGAGCCTATAAAGGGCTGGGAATACTTCAATGTAATGTAGGCCTGGAGGTGAGCAGTAAAGGCTCACTTTGTCAGATTGGCCAGGGTTTTGCCCAATGCTAATGAGATCTCATTGGATTGGGTTTTTCCCCAGATTTAGGGTTTTCCCAGTTAAATCTTGTGTGTATTGTTTATGTGATTACTTGTTGCTCATTATTTTATTATTCCTCTCTATAAATATCAGTAAATCTTGGTAATAATTTATCTTTCTCTGGTAAATCCCTAACAAGTGGTATCAATGCCAAGAATTAGCATCAAAGAGAGAAAGGGTAGCCAAAAATTTATGGTCTAACAAATAAAGCTCTCAAGATTTGCTATATCAATGTAGATCTATGATCATTTGATCTCCATATAGAATCAAGAAGGGATTTACTAAATCATTTTAGGTGGTAAAAGGATCACAATAACAACGTTGCATTGGTCGAAGAGCTGGTGGATAGAGAAATATGCATGAGAAGAGAACGAATCTTCTATGTAGAGTTTCATTGTCAGCATATTTGCGTATGAAAAGAAGCTAGATCTAGTCATATCTAATGTGGATATGTGGATTATATCGGCGAGGTGCCTCCTTCTATTATAGATCCCTCATCTTCTTCGGGTCCCAATCGCCCTTCCACCCTACCCACACAGAGCCGAGCATGAATGAAGAAAATAAATTAGTGGCATCGATGGCACTGCTGGAATTCTCATGATGAATGCCAGAAATGTGGTTTTCATGGCCTATGAATGTATTCTCAAAGAGCGGCAAGGCTAAGAACTGATGCTAGAAAATGCGTTGATGACCGAGAATGAAAGACTTAGAAAACACCCAAGTAGCAGCTTTGTATGAGGAATTTGATAGATAGATATATAGATCTGGTCCTTTGTTTTAAGAAGAGGAAAAGCAATCATAGTGATTCTTTAAAGGAACCGAAATAGGTTCCTATTGCCATAGGGTCTTCCGCTAATGGTGTCGAGATTTCCAGAGGTTGCAAAAGTCGAGATTGGTTGCCGTGGGAAGGAAGCATTTTTCTAGGTATGGTTACCTTTGGGACAATAAATCTAGAAGCAAAAATCTTTATTGCACATCCTCTATATTAAAGGAGTAGAAATCATTGCCAAAGGAGGAGGAAAAGTGTTTGAATAGCATGAGGGATTTTAATCTTCACGGCGACGGTCAACACAAAGAGATGGAGACTTTCCTCATTTGGAGACTCAGCTCTATGATTCGTTTTGGCCATGAATCTTTCCAATGAGTTGGAGCTGTTATAGTTGGGAAAAACGACGAACATTTTAGATCCTACCTTGACTTAGCATGTTGAAGACTTGATGTGGAAGCAACAGGAGGTGATAAGGGCAACCCTCGACGTGGCCAAGGAGATGGGCGTGAAATGAAAGTGAGCTCGGGGCTACATCGAAGAAACAAGAGAGGAAAAATATTTCTAAATGCACACATAGTTTGAACAAAGGTCATGAGGGCCACACTTGAATTAACAAAGTAAGCTCTACATAGCGGTGGTGTCAAAGAAAACTTAAAACTTAGAATCTTTGCACATTGTACTCTGGTTAGGATTCAATCGAAGGTTTGGTTGCTATGCAAATATGCTCCGATATGAAGGTGAAGTCTCATCTTACGGTTTTGGGCCTGGGTTATAGATGTAATGAATGTAATTATATTGTGATCAATGTAAGAGACCATGCTCATGTGTTATATTGCAAAAGAGAGAGGATATGTGCATGTGGATTAATTAATTGATGAATCATGTACATGAAAAGAACACCTAGATAACTGGCGGTTACAGTGGTTGGTGACCCATGTAATCTGGTAGATTGGTTCTTTTTATATGGAAATTGATGTCATATGTACAAAGACATCAACAAGGTAAAACAAAATATTTTGGAGTCAATTTTGGTTACATGTAAATGGGCATACTGCTGTAAGCCCTAGTATGGCATGCATACCCCCCAAAAATCACTGGTAAAGTCAGTTAGACCTAGGTGATAAGGGGGATGCCAGGTTAAATGGTATGGTATGCATACCCCTTGGTAGTCACTAGTAAATTCAGTTATACTTATTTTATAGGGGGGATGCCAGGTAACTGATACCTCGGGTATTAAACTTTGAGGGGGTAAGGGCTAGAGTGAGCAGGGTTATCTCACTTAGCAGGTTTGTCTAGAGTTAGTCAAGGAATCCCAAGTCAAGTTTAAGGGGGCAATTGTTAGGTAAACGTGACTCGGGATGGAGTCAAAGTTGACCAAGTTAAAGAGTGATGGTTTTGGGGCATCTTTCTCCGGTAAATTCCTAACAGTGATGCATATAAGGAAAACCTTCCCATTACTAAAAACCACTTTATAGCCACGATTTTCCAATATTGTTACTGAAACAAGATTCTTCTTTAGTCATGGAAAATATATCACATCTGTGATCCTTAGAGGGGATCCAGACTCCCTCTGAAAGGTAACCATACCGGTCCTGGTAGCTCTATACCTCTCGTCATTTCCAAACTCTATGCTCTGCTTGAGATTTTTCTCCTCAAAATCACTAAAGAGATCTCTATTCCCCATCATATGGAATGATGCACCGTTGTCAAGATACCACATGCCTCCCATGGCAGTGTTGGCCATGCATGAAATGAGAGTAAAATCAAGTTCGAATTGTGAAGCTAGAGCTTCACCTGTTGTCGCTACTGTCAACTCCTTCTTGCTTTCTTTCTTCTGTGGGTAGTTCTTAGCATAGTTCCTGTGTTCGTGACAGTGAAAACACTTGACTTTCGTTAAGTCCATCTTCTTTCCGCCCTCCTCACCTTGGGACATCTTTCCCTTGGCCTTCTTTGCCTTACTCGCTAAGGAAAAATCCTCTACCACTTCCATGGAAGAGGTCCCATCTCTAGTGTTCCTCCTGATCTCCTCCTACATCAAATCTGACCACAGTCGTTCCCAATATGATAGCTTCTCCTGACCATTGACAGAGTCCTAATAATTATTCCAACTCTTTGGGAGTCCAAGAAGAGAAATACTCATGATATCATCTTAAAAAACAGTGATTCCAACACTTCCAATTTCTTCATGACATTGAGTGAACGTGGTCAAGTAATTTTGGAATTGAGTCGCCCGCCTCCATCTTGATTTTTTGAAGTTGATCTTTCAGTGCCAACTTCCTTTGGTCACTGTTGTTCTAGAAAATGTCCTTCAGTGCTTTCCACATATCATGCAGATTTTCCTTCCCATGGAGACTCGAGACAATGTGTTCTCGAACTCCGTCAAGGATTATGCACCTCATGCTTGCCACACACTACTTCCATTCGGCCAGATTATGAGCATCTGATGTTGGTGGCTTAGGAATGTCTTGATCAATGAATTCCTTCAAGCCATTGTCTTCCAACATAACCTCAAGCTTGTCCTTCCAGGCTATATAATTCGAGTTTCCATCCAAGGCATACGCGAGCCGCAAACCATAGAACACCATCTTTTGATCCTGAAGTATATATTGAAAATTCAAACTTCACATGTAACCCAAAACTCAAAACTTCGAAATCTCCTCTAGTATATTGTTCTCAACATCGATACCATGTAGATTTTTCCATAGATTCACAAGCTCGTGTAATTTAATAAAACAAGTGACTTAATTTAGAATATTAGATTGTTGTGCTAAGATCTTCCTTAGACTAGAAACAAAATGCTTTCATTTTTCTTAAGGATTCATGAATTTTTGCAAGTGAAATGATGAGTTTCTATGTTAATTTTATGAGAAATTTAACATAATTAAGAGACTGAACAACAACATAAACATGTATAGAACATCATAAAAAGAAAATTACAATAGGAGCATGATAAAGGAGTTCATCCCTCCTGGGCTATGTCTCCTTGGTCCAGCTTCCAATGGCTTGGGCCTCTCTGATATGCTCAAAAGTGTAAAAATATGTATTTAGAATGCTCAAATGCCTCTGAAACCTCCTCCACTGAGCCAAATCCAAGAGCTCAGGCCAATTCTTCTTATCAACTATCACATAATGTCTCAAGTAATCCTGCAGCAATGCGTTGATCCTCTTGGTCTGTCCATCTGTCTGCAGATGGTAACTCGAACTCATCAACAACTCTATGCCGACTAACTTGAACAATGTGGTCCAAAATCTGCCTGTAAATTGTGGATCTCGATCCAACATGATGCTTAATGGCATCCCCCAATACTTCGCTATGTTCTTGAAGAACAACTCCGCAGTCTGCTCGGCTCCACACGGCATCTTTGTTGGAACAAAGACAACATACGTGGAAAAACGATCAACCACAACCAATATCCCATTATACCCCTGTACCTATAGCAACTGAGTAATGAAGTCCATCGAGACACTCAGCCATGGTCTCTCAGGAATCGGTAAAGGCTGCAACAAAGCTCCTTTCCTCTGAGTATCCGATTTGTCCTACTGAAAAATGATGCACGTATGTACATACTCCTCTACATCCTCCCGCATCTTCTCCCAAAAGGATCCTCTTTCCAACAATGCCAAAGAACGATGTTGCCTTAGGTGGATAGCCCACGGTGAGTCATGGCACTCCTTCAAAAGGTGCCTCCTGAGCCCAGATGACTTTGGAAGATAGAGTCGGTTTCCAAAGAACAAGAATCCATCTCGGAGAAAGAACTTTTGTGTCTTCTCCTCCTTTATCTACTTCACTATATTCTGTGCGTGAGTATTGGTCTCAACACTTTACTTGAGCTTATTCTGCATATCGTCCGCTTGTTCAGTGCATGGTAATCACAGCACATCCGTAGCTCATTCGAATCCTTTTTCCACTAGAACAATACCGGAGCTCCATAAGGGGACCTTGAAGGTCTGATGAAACTCGCATCAGTTAACTCCTTTAACTATCGTTTCAGCTCCTCCAACTCAGGTCCTGACAACCGGTAAGGTGCTTTAACTGGAGGTTGCTTCTCTGGCTCAAGATCTATGCTATGGTCCACTGCACGCCTTGGTGGAAGATTATTTTGTAGCTCATCAGGCATCAAATCTGAATATTTGGCCAATACCTCAGAAATCTCGACTGGAACACGATTCCCCACTCCATCACCTTCGACTCCCTTGATCATCACCGCATATGTCTCTATATCTAACTCCTTCATATCCTTAGCCTTCAAATTCCATATATGGAAATTGCGCATATACGGAAATTATGCATATATGGAAGATATGCGCATATATGGAAATTGCGCATATACGGAAGATATGCGCATATCTTCCGTATATCCCTAGCTTTTCTATATGTGCATATCTTCCGTATATGCACGTCGTTTATGTGTCTGCATCGTATATGCGCAAATTCCATATACAGAAATTGCGCATATACGGAAATTGTGCATATACGGAAGATATGCGTATATCTTCTATATATGCACAATTTCCGTATATGTGCAATTTTTGTATATGGAATTTGCGTATATACGATGCAGACACAAACGACGTGCATATACAGAAGATATGCACATATAGGAAAGTTAGGGATATACGAAAAATATGCGCATATATATCTTCCGTATATGCGCAATTTCTGTATATGGAATTTGCGCATATACGATGCAGATACATAAACGGCGTTCATATATGAAGGATATGCACATATAGGAAAGTTAGGGATATACGGAAGATATGCGCATATCTTTTTTATATGCGCAATTTCCATATATGCGCATATCTTCCGTATATGCACAATTTCTATATATGCCCAATTTCTGTATATGGAATTTGTGCATATACGATGTAGATGCATGAACGAATATATGCGCAAAGACCATATACAGAAATTGCGCATATACGGAAATTGTGCATATATGGAAGACATGCGCATATACAGAAAGTGCGCATATACGGGAGATATTGGCATATCTTCCATATATCCATAACTTTCTTATATGTGAATATCTTCCATATATGCATGTTGTTTATGTATCTGCATCGTATATGCGCAAATTCCATATACAGAAATTGCGCATATACAGAAATTGTGCATATACGGAAGATGTGTGCATATACAAGTTCCGTGTGTGCACATCTTCCGTATATGCACAATTTCTATATATGTGCATTTTCTGTATATGGAATTTGCGCATGTACGATGCAGATACATAAACGACATGCATATATGCAAGATATGCACATAGAGGAAAGTTAGGGATATACGGAAGATATGTGCATATCTTTTGTATATGCGCAATTTCCGTATATGCGCAATTTCCATATATGTGCATATCTTCCGTATATGCACAATTTCTGTATATGCGAAATTTCTATATATGGAATTTGCGCATATACGATGCAAATCGCATATCTTCCGTATATGCGCAATTTCCGTATATCCGGATATCTTCCGTATATGCACAATTTCCGTATATGCAAAATTTCTGTATATGGACTTTGCGCATATCTTCGTTCATGAATCTACATTGTATATGCGCAAATTCCATATACAGAAATTTCGCATATACGAAAGATATGCGCATATCTTCCGTATATTCCTAACTTTCCTATATGTGCATATCTTCCGTATATGCACGTCGTTTATGTATCTGCATCGTATATGCGCAAATTCCATATACAAAAGTTGCATATATACGGAAGGTATGCACATATCTTCCGTATATGCACAATTACCGTATATGTGCAATTTCTGTATATGGAATTTGCGCATATATGATGCAGATACATAAATGGTGTGCATATACGAAAGATATGCACATATAGGAAAGTTACGGAGATACGAAAGATATTCGCATATCTTCCGTATATGCGCAATTTCCGTATATGCACAATTTTTGTATATGCGAAATTTTTTTATACGGAATTTGCGCATATACGATGTAGATACATGAACGAGGATATGTACAATTTCCTTATACAGAAATTGCGCATATATGGAAAATATGTGCATATCTTCCGTATATCCCTAACTTTCCTATATGTGTATATCTTCCATATATGCATGCCGTTTATGTATCTGCATCATATATCCGCAAATTCCATATACATAAATTTTGCATATACGAAAATTGTGCATATACGGAAGATATGCGCCTATCTTTTGTATATGTACAATTTCCGTATATGCGAAATTTCTGTAGATGGAATTTGCACATATACGATGCAGATACATAAACGACGTGCATATACGGAGGATATGCACATATAGGAAAGTTAGGGATGTACGGAAGACATGCGCATATCTTGTGTATATGCCCAGTTTCCTTATATGCACAATTTCCGTATATGCGCATATCTTCCATATATGCACAATTTTCGTATATGCGCAATTTCTGTATATGAAATTTGCGCATATACAATGTAGATACATGAACGAAGATATGTACAAATTCCATATACGGAAATTGCGCATATACGGAAACTGTGCATATAAGGAAGATATGCGCATATCTTCCCTATATCTCTAACTTTTCTATATGTGCATATCTTCCATATATGTACATCGTCTATGTATCTGCATTGTATATGCACAAATTACATATACAGAAATTACGCATATACAGAAAATATGCGCATCTACGAAAATTGCGCATATACGGAAGATATGCACATATTTTCCGTATATCCCTAGCTTTCCTTTATGTGCATATCTTCTGTATATGCATGTTGTTTATGTATCTGCATCGTATATGGACAAATTCAATATACAGAAATTTCGCATATACGAAAATTGTGCATATATGGAAGATAGGCGCATATCTTCCGTATATGCACAATTTATGTATATGGAATTTGCGCATATACGATGCAGATACATAAACGACGTGCATATACAGAAGATATGCACATATAGGAAAGTTAGGGACATATGGAAGATAGGCGCAATTTCTTCCGTATATGCACAATTTCTGTATATATAATTTGCGCATATACGATGCAGATACATAAACGACGTGCATATACAGAGGATATGCACATATAGGAAAGTTAGGGATATACGGAAGATATGCGCATATACTCCATATATGCGCATATCTTCCGTATATGCACAATTTCCATATATGCACAATTTTTGTATATGGAATTTGCGCATATATGATGCAGATACATAACCGACGTGCATATACGGAAGATATGCACATATAGGAAAGTTAGGGATATAGGGAAGATATGTGCATATCTTCCGTATAAACGCAATTTCCGTATATGCGCATATCTTCCCTATATGTGCAATTTCTGTATATGGAACTTGCGCATATCTTCGTTCATGTATCTACATCGTATATGTGCAAATTCCATATACAGAAATTTCATATATACGGAAATTGTGTATATACGTAAGATACGCGCATATACAGAAAATGCGCACATACAGAAGATATGCGTATATCTCCTGTATATCCCTAACATTCCTATATGTGCATATATGACGTATATGCATATCGTTTATGTATCTGCATCGTATATGTGCAAATTCCATATACAAAAATTGCGCATATACGGAAATTGTGCATATACGAAAGATATGCGTATATATTCCATATATGCACAATTTCTGTATATGCGCAATTTCTGTATATGGAATTTATGCATATACGATGCAGATACATAAACAACGTGCATATACGTAATATATCCACATATAGGAAAGTTAGGGATATACGGAAGGTAAACGCATATCTTCCTCTTCCATATATGGGCATATCTTCCGTATATGCACATATCTTTCGTAGATGCGCAATTCCTGTATATGAAATTTGCACATATCTTCGTTCATGTATCTACACGTATATGCGCAAATTTCATATACAGAAATTTCGCATATATAGAAATTGTACATATACGGAAATTGCACATATACGGAAGATATGCGCATATCTTTCGTATATCCCTAACTTTCCTATATATGCATATCCTTTGTATATGCACTTCATTTATATATCTACATCATATATGCACAAATTCTATATACAGAAATTGCGCATATGCAAAAATTGTGCATATACGGAAGATATGCGCATATACGGAAATTGCGCATATACGGAAGATATGCGCATATCTTTTGTATATCCATAACTTTCCTATATGTGCATATTTTCCATATATGAATGTCGCTTATATATCTGCATCGTATATTCGCAAATACCATATACAGAAATTGCGCAAATACGGAAATTGTGCATATACGGAAGATATTCTTTCGTATATGCACAATTTCCATATATGCGCAAATTGTGCATATACGGAAGATATTCTTCTGTATATGCACAATTTTCGTATATGCGCAATTTATGTATATGGAATTTGCACATATACGATGCAGATACATAAACGACATGCGTATATAAAAGATATGCACATACAGGAAAGTTAGGGATATACGGAAGATATGCGCATATCTTCTGTATATGCCAAATTTTTGTATATGCGCATATCTTCCATATATGCACAATTTCCGTATATGCGAAATTTCTGTATATAGAATTTGGGCATATACGATGTAGATACATGAACGAGGATATGTACAAATTCCTTATACAGAAATTGCGCATATACAGAAGATATGTGCATATACGAAAATTGGGCATATATGGAAGATATGCGCATATCTTCCGTATATCCCTAAATTTCTTGTATGTGCACATCTTCCATATATGCACATCGTTTATGCATCTGTATCGTATATGTGCAAATTCAATATACAAAAATTACACATATACGGACACTGTGCATATACAGAAGATATGCGCATAGACGGAAGATATGCGCATGTCTTCCATATATCTCTAACTTTCCTGTATGGGCATATTTCCCATATATGCACGTCGTTTATGTATCTGCATCGTATATGTGCAAATTCCATATACATAAATTGCGCATATACGGAAGATGTGCGTATAGACGAAAACTGTGCATATACGGAAGATATGTGCATGTCTTCCTTATATCCCTAACTTTTCTGTATGTGCATATCTTCCATATATGCACGTCGTTCATGTATCTATATTGAGGATGTGAAAATTCCATATACAGAAATTGTGCATATACGGAAACTGTGTATATACAGAAGATATGCGCATATCTTCCGTATATGCCCAATCTTCCGTATATACACAATTTCTGTATATGAAATTTGCTCATATGTGAAGTAGATACATGAACGACATGCATATACGAAAGATATGGACATACAGGAAAGTTAGGGATATACAGAAGACATGTGCATATCTTCCGTATCTGCGCAATTTCCGTATATCCGCATATCTTCCGTATATGGACAGTTTCTGTATATGTGCGATTTCTGTATATTGAATTTGCACATATACGATGCAGATACATAAACGATGTGCATATACGGAAGATATGCACATAAAAGAAAGTTATGAATATACGGAAGATATGCGCATATCTTCCGTATATGTCCAATTTTCATATATGCGCATATTTTCTGTATATGCACAGTTTCCATATATGCGCAATTTCTATATATGGAATTTGCACATCTACGATGTAGATACATGAACGATGTGCATATATGGAATTCATGCACATACAGGAAAGTTAGGGATATACGGAAGACATGCACATATCTTTCGTATATGCGCAATTTCCGTATATGCACAGTTTCCGTATATGCGCAATTTCTGTATATGGAATTTGTGCATCTGCGATCCAGATACATGAACGATGTGCATATACGGATGATATGCACATACAGGAAAGTTAGGGATATACGGAAGACATGCGCATATCTTCTGTATATGCCCAGTTTCCTTATATGCACATATCTTCCGTATATGCCTAATCTTCCGTATATGCGCAATTTCTGTATATGGAATGTGCACATCTGCGATGCAGATACATGAATGACATGCATATATGGAAGATATGCACATACATGAAAGTTAGGGATATACGGAAGACGTGCATATCTTCCGTATATATGCAATTTGCGTATATGCGCATATCTTCCATATATGCACAGTTTCCGTATATGCGGAATTTCTGTATATTGAATTTGCGCATATACGATGCAGATACATAAACGACGTCCATATACGGAAGATATGCATATACAGGAAAGTTAGGGATATAAGGAAGACATGCGCATATCTTTCGTATATGCCCAATTTCCGTATATACGTATATGTTCCGTATATGCACAGTTTTCATATATGCGCAATTTATGTATATGGAATTTGTGTATCTACGATGCATATACATTAACAATGTGCATATACGGAAGATATGCACTATAGGAAAGTTACGGATATACGGAAGACATGCGTATATCTTCCGTATATGCGCAATTTTTGTATATTGAATTTGCGCATATATGATGCAGAAACATAAACTACATGCATATACGGATGATATGCACATATAGGAAAGTTAGGGATATATGGAAGATATGCGCATATTTTCCGTATATGCCCAATTTCTGTATAAGCGCATATCTTCCGTATATGCACAGTTTCTGTATATGTGCAATTTCTGTATATGGAATTTGTGCATCTACGATGCAGATAGATGAACGACGTGCATATACGAAAGATATGTACGTACATAAAAGTTAGGGATATACGGAATAAATGTGCATATCTTCCGTATATGCGCACATCTTCCATATATGCATAGTTTTGTATATGTGCAATTTCTGTATATGGAATTTGCGCATCTACGATGCATATACATGAACGATGTGTATATACGGAAGACATGCACATACAAGAAAGTTAGGGATATACGAAAGATATGCGCATATCTTCCGTATATGCCCAGTTTCCGTATATGCGCACATCTTCCGTATCTGCACAGTTTATGTTTATGCGCAATTTCTGTATATGAAATTTATACGTATACGATGTAGATACATAAACAACATGCATATACGGAATATATGCACATACAGGAAAGTTAGGGATATACGGAAGATATGCACATATCTTTTGTATATGCCTAGTTTCTGTATATGCGCATATCTTCCATATATGCATTTTCCGTATATGCACAATTTCTGTATATGGAATTTGCGCATCTATGATGCAGATACATGAAAAACGTGCATATACAGAAGATATGCATATACATGAAAGTTAGGGATATACGGAAGACATGCGCATATCTTCCGTATATGCGCATATCTTCTGTATATGCACAGTTTCCGTATATGCGCAATTTTTGTATATTAAATTTGCGCATATACGATGCAGATACATAAACGACATGCATATACAAAAAATATGTACATACAGCAAAGTTAGGGATATATGGAAGATATGCGCATATCTTCCATATATGCCCAATTTCCATATCTACACATATCTTCCGTATATGCACAGTTTCCGTATATACGCAATTTCTGTATATGGAATTTGCGCATCTACGATGCAAATACATGAACTACATGCATATACGGAAGATATGCACATACAGGAAAGTTATCAATATATGGAAGACATGCGCATATCTTCCATATATGTTCAATTCCATATATGTGCACATCTTCCGTATATGCAAAATTTCCGTATATGTGCAATTTCTGTATATGGAATTTGGGCATCTACGATGCAAATACATGAATGACATGCATATACGAAAGATATGCACATACAGGAAAGTTAGGGATATACGGAAGACATGCGCATATCTTTCGTATATGCTTAGTTTTCGTATATGCGCACATCTTCCGTATCTGCACAATTTCCGTATATGCGCAATTTCTGTATATGAAATTTTTATATATATGATGTAGATACATAAAAGACATGCATATACGGAAGATATGCGCATATCTTCTATATATCCTTAACTTTCATGTATGTGCATCTTCCGTATATCCTTAACTTTCTTGTATGTGCATATCTTCCGTATATGCCCAATTTCCGTATATGCGCAATTTCCATATATGCGCAATTTCTGTATATGGAATTTGCATATCTACGATGCAGATACATGAATGACATGCATATATGGAAGATATGCACATACGTGAAAGTTAGTTATATACGAAAAACATGCGCATATCTTCCATATATGTGCAATTTCTGTATATGCGCATATCTTCCGTATATGCACAATTTCTGTTTATGCGCAATTTATGTATATTGAATTTGTGCATATATGATGCAGATACATAAACGAAGATATATATAAATTCCATATACAGAAATTGCGCATATACAGAAACTGTGCATATACGGAAGATATGCGCATATACGGAAACTAGGCAATATCTTCCATATATCCCTAACTTTCTTATATGTGCATATCTTCCGTATATGCACGTCGTTCATGTATCTGCATCGTAAATGCGCAAATTCCATATACATAAATTGCACATATACGGAAACTGTGCATATACGGAAGATATGCGCATATGTTCCGTATATGCATAGTTTCCGTATATGCGCAATTTCTGTATATGGAATTTGCGTGTTCCATATATGCACAGTTTCCGTATATGCGCAATTTCTGTATATGGAATTTGCGCATCTGCGATGCAGATACATGAACGACGTGTGTATACAGAAGATATGCACATACAGAAAATTTAGGGATATACGGAAAACATGCGCATATCTTCCGTATATGCGCAATTTCTGTATATGCGCATATGTTCCGTATATGCACAGTTTTTGTATATGCGCAATTTCTGTATATTGAATTTGCGCATATACGATGCAGATACATAAACAAAGATATGTACAAATTCCATATACAGAAATTGCGCATATACGGAAACTGTGTATATATGGAAGATGTGCACATATACGGAAACTCGACATATACGGAAGATATGCGCATCTCTTCTGTATATCCCTAACTTCCCTGTATGTGCATATCTTCCGTATATGCAAGTCCTTCATGTATCTATATCACAGATGCGCAAATTCCATATACAGAAATTGCGCATATACGAAAACTGTGCATATACGGAAGATATGCGCATATCTTCCGTATATGC